>JADNYV010000096.1:0-130127 GCA_015501055.1 Mucidula mucida
GGAATTCAAGGCGTCCGAGTCTGATTCATGTGAACGTTGGTTGTAATCTGTTGTTATCAATACCGCCATCCACTCTGTAAGAATCAACGACGATCCCGCGGAGAGCATCACGTTTGTGGTGCCATTAGGTCGGACTTAACTTAGACTAATAAGAAGACTAAGGCATTCGAAGCGTGTGTGTCAACGGCATGAGTGGGGAAACGACTTCGGATCTTCGTTGATCTCGTTGATGATCTTCCAACAGGCAATCACAGTTCGTGGTATGTACACCCATGCGTCGTCAGGACCTGAATTCCTACAATAGACAGTGTCGATGATGGGGAATACACGTACTTGGGAATGGTGTGATATTACGACGAATGATAATTGGGGTGCCGGGATCAGAAAGAGCATAGCATGAACATCGTCGGATATACCAGCATAAGCGCCAGGGAAACGAGAGTAAACGGCGAAGGGCATCCACCTCAAAGATGTCCAACTGAACGTAGTCCATCTATCAAATGAATTTGATGAGTAGTTAGTTACCGACCAGTGAGGCTCCTGTGAGAGCGCCGGAGCTCGCAAATAGAAGCCTAAATGAAAAAGATTAGTCGTTTCACGAAAACGTACGCAGCAGTACATACATACCACGAACCCATCATTAATCAGCTCGTTCGAAGGGAGTATCGACTCGATGGAGAACGAATTCCGACGGGATGGTGGAAGCAAATATTTCGTCGTCAGCGATCATTTCGGTCGGAACCGTACACGAAAGTCACGTAAATCCAGAGAACGTGAAACAACCCAGAGTCAAGGGATCCGCCGTTCCAGTGGGCATGCGACCACCCCCTCTTCGTAGCGCGTGTCACAGTGCAGCCTAGAGCGGTCCGGACCGTGTTGCACATAGAGGATATAGTGCTACAGTCGCTACCGGTGGTTTGCGAGACATTGGCAGGCAATCGCAAATGTTTGAAGTTATAATTTAAAAAAGACAAACAGCCGATTTCAGTTTTGAGAGCTTGTGGCTTTTTTGCCCTCCAGTTCATGTGCGCGCATCGGATTGTGCGCATGGGTCTATTGTTATTCGCAGTAGCAGTGTTTCGCAATCGACCGAGTAAGAACCAAGGGCGGCGGTGGGAGGAGACAAGATGGGGATTTGGAAGGAAAATATAGCCCGACAAGCGAAGTGAATCTACTATTTGGAGTACCGAGGAGACCTTGAAACGTCCGCGGGATGTGGTAAGGTTGAACGCGACTGCTCGAAGCGCGGTTGCGGGGCATCTTGTGAGCGCAAGCCGTGGGAGGCGGGAACTACTTATTCAATATGCTGTGCCGACCGATCCCGGACAACTCAATTCAAAGTCAGAATCAAAAACTCTGCTTGAAGACGACCGGATTCAACTGAACCCTGTTTCTGAACCCTGTTGGACCCTTGACGGCCTGATGAGCGCTCGAGCATCGAGCTTACAATTGAGCAACCTCCGTCGGACCTTGGACCTTGGACCTCGCGGTCGTTGTGGATATCCACGATCTAACAGCCTATCCTACGGACTACATAAGTAGCGGCTCTGGATGAATCATGCAGATATTCACCGCTGTTGTTAACCCACTTGTTGCAACTCGCCGCTCCAAGATACTACCTACACTCGTCACAACCTTACCATTACCGTCGGTGTCCATCTCAACGCGTCTGCTATATCAGACTGATCTTTTCTTTTAGTCTTGAACTCCTCCAATGGCTATTGATGCAGTACGACGCTTCACTGAGCTTCGGCGCCAGCACCCAGAGCTCTCGGAGACACAATTACTCAATTCCAACAACCCGAGAGGCTTTACGGGCTCCGCTGACGTCGTAGTCGCCGGCGCCGGCATTCTCGGCTTGTGCTACGCCATCCACTTGAAAAACATCTCGCCAGACTTGAAGATCGACATCTTCGAGAAGAGCCTGACTCCCATCCAAAAGATCGGCGAATCCACCCTTTCCCCCTTCGCCACCTTCACCACCGGCGACGTCCTCCCATATGACTACCTCCTCCGTATCTTCGCTCTCAAAGATGGCCTGCATTTCTACAGCGTCGACCAGGAAGGTCGCGATGTTACTGCACAGGATATCGGCGGGCTCGACATCGCGTTCCAGCTCGACCGACGTATGTCTGAGCTCTTCATGACCATGTGGGCGCAGAGCCTGGGCATCAACGTGTACCACGGCGTCGCGGTTGACTTCGAGGTCCCCGCCGGCGGTTCGATCACTACCGATCTGAAGCTTGACGAGCTCTCCATTTCCAAACCAGACATTCCCGTCCGCCCCTTCTCCGCCCCTAAAGTCCTCTTAAAGGATTCCTCCAACACCATTGGCACCAGCATCGATGCCCGCCTTGTCTGCGATGCTTCTGGATTCTCGCGCCGCCTTACGGGCAAGTTTGCGCCCCGGGAGAAGTTCGAGAGCTCTTGGAACGCCGACGCGTACTATACGTACTTCCGCGAAAAAGACACCAGCAAAATTGAAGACCGACTGCTGTGCTGGGATTACCCCGCCACCAAACATCTCTGCTTCCCCGAGGGCTGGGGCTGGTTCATCGGCCTCATTTCGTGGGAGCGCGCGCCGCTAGCCAATCTCATGGACCTGTGCGCCCAAATCATCACCAGCGCCGCAGCAGGCGTTCCCGCCGACAAAATCCCATGCACCCGCGCTCTATCCAAAACATTCGACTGCCCTTTCGAGTTCATCTCCTCAATCGGTTGGGCCGTCCGCAACGACTTCCAGCTTCCTAGCGACCTGTCGGCCTACGGCACGGGTGAAGGCGAGCAGAAGTTCAACTTTTTCAAGAAGCGCTACCCGACCATCGACAAGCTGTTGACCGAAAGCTACGAGTTGCTGCCCAACTACTACGGCAAAACTACTTACTTCGTGAAGAAGGGGCTGGCGTACCGCAGCCCCGTCGTCGCCGGCGAGGGATGGCTCGCGATCGGAAACTCTGCCGGCTTTACCAACCCACTCATTTCTCCGGGCATCAACGCTGGTGTCGCTGGGTCCTGGAGCGCAGCCAATCTGACGGCGCAGGTGCTCGCCGCGCCAGCGCAAGAGGCCAAGGCCGCGATGCTCTCAGCGGCCAAGGAGCACCAAAAGTTCATGTACGACTTTGCGCTCCCTCGGCTGTTCAACATGAATCGCCTCTGGCACAATGCGTTCCGCGACCATCGCCTGTTCGAGTCCATCCCCAAAACGCTCTGGGCGGCATCGTTCGAGGAGGTGGATGACCACTACTTTGGCGTCCAGCGGCAGCAGCTATATGCGCAAGCCGATGCGAACTGGATGCTTGGGTCCGGCCTCGACGCTTTCCAGGATCTTTGCGCCGAGGTGCTGCCTATTCTCGATGGCCCCAATGGCGGGGCGCCCCCGTCAGAAGAAGACATTGCGAAGGTACTGGCGATTACGGGACGGGTTGTTGAGGAGCGAACTGGAAGGTGGCCGCAGAACTCTTGGGGTAACTGGTTGAGGCAATACGACAACAAATTGCAGAAGATACCGGGCAAGAGGACTCGTAACACGGGCTTCTTGGTGGAGGCGACGAGGTGCTTCTCGTGCCGATACTTTGTGCACAACCGCTCGACTATGTGCCCGATCTGTGGAGAGAAAGACTCGTGGAGCAAGAGCATGGCTATGCGCGCCTAAAATCCAGGTCAGTTGTTCCGTGCTTCTTCCGTTGATGTTGAACTGACTTGTTATCGCAGCCCTCGACTCCTCGTACTTCTCTCTCCGCCTCTCAACAGGCGAGCTTGGCAATCTAGTCCGACGCATTCATATCGTAGTAGTGTAATCTTGCTTTGTGTAACGCTTATAGTATTTAATTGGTCGTGTCATCGACTTGAGCACTGGATGCAAGATCGTCAGTATGTTAGGAGACGAGCGACGCCGACTGTCACCATAATGTAAGGAAAGAAATAATACTCCAATAAGGAAGCGCATCGCGTCGTCGATTCACGAGTCTTATCCCACTGATGGTCTTGACTGCATGATGCGTACACACAGGCGGTGATAGGACGCGTTGCTTATTCGTGACCTGGCTTCGCAATTGTGGACACTTTCTGAAAAGCATCCACGGAAACATTCTTCTGGAGGGGTATCGGACAAATAAAAGCTATGAACCGGTTTCGCGTCCTGTCGAGTTGTCTAAATCCCGACTTTACACTTTAACGCCGTATCGATCGTGGAGTGCAATCGGATTCTTGTCAAATGTCAAGTACATCTACATGTCGTTCTTTAGCATGTAAAGACATCAGGACCTGCGTTTTTACATGAGCTGCTGCTTGGATATTGACGATGATGAGAATATACGTGCCCGGAATGGTGTAGTCAGAAAGCGTCTGGTAAATAGTGATTGTGATTCCAGGATCGGAACCTAAGAAGCGATTGACAATGAGCTCGTTCTACAAAACGTCGGGACATACCAGCATAGGCGCCAGGAAAGTTGACAGTAGAAGGGGAAGTGCTTCCACCTCCAGTGATTTCAATCTGAGCGCACTCCATCTGTGGAATGGCAATCAATGAGACCTTATACTGAGATCATTATTGGAGGCATCCTCACATAGAGTTGTGCACCAGGGTACGAACTCGCCGCGTGCAGTGCTAAACGAAAATAGTCAGCCACTTCACAAAAAGTAGGCAATAGTACACACCAATCAGCTCGTGTCGAAGCAGGTAGTATCCAGACTCGATGCACGACGGAATGGTGAAAGTGACCTTTCCATCAATAGCAATCATTCGGTCGACACCCCAGCTCTGCTCCGCTGTGTTCAAACCATCCTCGTAGATCTTGAACCACTTCAGGCCGGTAACGTCAAGGTTGGTCGCATTGTCAACTTTGGCACTGAACGAAGGACTGTAAGAGTATAGCTATCTCAGAAACGACGGCCTTACAGATAAGTCATGACAGGTCCTTTGTGACTAGCATCAATGGGGTCTGCAGCGTCAGCTGCATTTGCACCGTCGAGTGTGTGATGCCACTCGGTCGTGACACTTGAGCCAGCCGGGACGGTGATGATCTCAGTCGAGATGGGTGTATGGTATGGGTTAATGCCACCGTTGCAGATAACATCTGTGGGAGAGTCGGCGAGTGAGTCCCAAACAAGGAAGGCAAGCACCGCGAACCATTTGAGGTAACATCCGTAATCGGCTACAAGGATTCTCAGCATGTAAAAAGGTGTATAGACCGTGCACGTACGCCGTCGTAGTCGGGTACACGAATGCCGACGAGATGTCCAGCGCTCTTCCCGTCGACGTACAATTCCTAGCCAGAAGGCAGGCTATTAGTCGTGCGTGGTAGACAAACATATACGAACCTGGAAGATACTATGCGCTGAGGCATATCCCGTTAATGTAAGAAGGACAATAGCGGCAGACTTCATGGCGCCTAAGAAGAGTGTCTTGAAGAGACTGCGCATCGCTGAGCTAGATTAATATACAAGGACGGAAAAACAGAGGTACATCTGCTGGTCTCCAACAAGATGAGGGAATAAACTCGGCCTCCATGACTGCGATGACGAGGGCGTCGTTCTAGCTGGTAGAAATTACGGTCAGCCTTGAAAGAGCGTTTGTGATGTCAAACACATGCACGAAAAAAGCGAAATTCTCCAGAACATACGCCGGACAAGTGCTTTCGAAATGTACATGGCTTCAGAGGACAGATGGTATTGATGCCGTTTTTGATCTGAGGATTCATATGGACATGAACATTAGATGAGTAGTAGGGGTCGCCGCCCTGGTGTTGGATATTTACAAGAGTGAACCGGTCGGCGGTAGGAAAGAACCGTGTCCAATGGAGAAGAATAGCGAGATTGAGCTTGACACGACATTGACGCGTGCTTAAAATTTCCATTCAGCAATTGCCAGAACGCAATTGAATTCGAATCGTAAAACGTCGGTGAGAAGTCGGGACAAAGGTGGAAATGCTGACTAAGCTGAGGCATGTGTGTTGTTTGTGCAATACGTAGTGCTACCTACCTACACCACCAATTTGGTCGGAGCTTCTGAGGATGTTGACCAGAGATATCAGAAGTAGACAGGACTAACGTATTGGGATCTTGTCGTAGTTAGATAGAATCGATGATTCTGGGGCCATGTTGCTCGGGTATACCCCGAGTATGTCTGACTCATCACCGTCACATCGTCCCGATGTTCCTCTCCATATCGTCAACACATACCTGCTGAACTTCTGCGTTTAATACTGCGGCATCAGCATGCCTCTTAGCTCTTCACCTTGCTTCACCGGCACCTTTTCCTCTTTCAATCATGGCCTCTTCTCTTGATGGACTGACGGCCTCGGGCACGTATGGGACACAGTCCGAGTATGATGACAATGATCAGAAACCGCCGGTCGCTCATTCACCAGAAAATGCTCTCCTTCGCCAACTGCTTCACGAGGAGGCGGTGGTACCTTTGGAACGAGCAGTCTCCGCTGCCTTGAAACCGCTCATTGGACACGTTCAGGATACGAACTGCCACTTGCAGGAGTTGTTTGCTTTGGGGCCTATGGTGCGTCTGAACTCGATGAGCCGTACCATTATTCATCAGTCTGAACAGCTTCAGACTGTCCCCAGCGATGTGCCAATTTGTAATGAGCGCCTTGCGCAGCTTCTTGCGGAAGCCTTTGCTGAGCCCTCGGAGTCGAGCAACGTACAGCGCGCCATCCTTAATCCAGATGAATCCGTCACGGAATCGGAAGCGTCAGATGGGGAAGATGTAAGTGTATCCTTGGAGTATTTGTTCTTTGCTCATGATACTTCCAGTGCGATAAATTCGACTCCTTGTTACGACTTCTCAGCGTTCCCGAGGCGGGTCGCACCAAGCAATGGGCATTCGAGCGACTTGCCTTGTTCTCCAAGCTAGAGACCCTAATGGCGAAAGAGCGCGTCGACGATGTATGGGCAGATAATACCCTGGCTCAGCTGCAAGTCGAGCAGGAGAAGCTTCGTATCAAGGTCATGGCGGGTCGGTCAGCTGCTCAAGTAAGGAAGGATCGGATTGGGCGTATGCAAGCCGCGCGCGCCGCACTTAAGAGGCATATGCACGTAGTTGCACTTCGAGCTAGGTTCAATGTCTGATAAAATTACCATTTCGTATAATTTTTTAGAATGTCGCTATCTATTTCGCCTGCCTATTCTTTTCGCGTGTCTCTCGTGACTTGGCTTGTGCTGCCGCTCGCTTCTGGGCCAGATACCTGTAACTGTGCTGCCAACTGTCTCTCTAAGCTTCGTCCAACTCATTCGGCCTAATGCCTGTGCTTCTTGCCAATGCATGCTTGTTTTTCTCCCGAGTTTCCTTTGCTTTTGCCTGTGTCTCGGCACGTTTCTTCGGACCAGTCACTTGAAGTTCTAATGACAATGCTCGATGATAGGCTTGTCGATCGGCCTGAAGTGGGATGGGAGCAACGAGATTTCGGGGTAGAAGTTCGCGGATGAGGTGGGCATTGTGAATCCCGTGCATATTTAGATGGAAACAGTCGTCATCGGCATGAATGATGCACTTGGTGGGCTTATCTGTTTCCAACTGCTCTTGGACTTGTTTGTGGTCTGAGTCGCCAATAACGCAACCACCAGATACACAATCATGTTGGGCATTGAAGTTGAACAAGACATCCTATTCGGACACTCGTGAGTCAGCTCGTATTGACGAGTATTCACTTGAAATAACGCACCTCGGGTACAGCTATCAGTACTTGTTTTGTAGGTGTACGAACGAGTATCGGCATGTTAAGGCGCTGGTCCCGTTCATCGGCAACCTCGAAATGTTCCAGCAGAACCGATGTCTGCTTTGTCATTCCAGCACGACAAAGGATTGCACGAATTCGCCCAATGCGCGTACCCTGATTCGTGTCAGGAGACCTCGGGATTACATTCTTCGACGACTTACATTGGATGACTTCAAGAAGACCCACGATCCAACAGTGCAGATATCTTTCGCTTGCGAAACGAGAAGGGTACAGTTCTCCCAGTTTCCGTCGGACACGGCCTCAGGCAGGGAACCGGAAAGAATGAAGTCCTTGGTATGAGTTTCCCAAGAGCCAGCATGTCGCTTCGCACGAGGGCTACATTTAACGTCACCTGCAGTATGGTGTCAGTGTTGCTTCCAGATAATCTAGCAGATACGGACCAGATTTAATCAAGCTATGGTCTGTCCATCCGAGACGTCGTTGTAACTCTCGGTTTTGATGCAGAAACAACGGGATGGAAGGTCCTGCTCGAACGTATCTCCCTTCGCTTTCCTTCCACCAGCCGCCACTGACCACATGCTTAAACCGTTCCATACTTGCCAGAGCTACAGAAATATCATGACTGGGCGCGAGATGATTTGAGAGAATGCTGCACTGTCGAAATATCGCATTGAAACACTCGAACACTTCAGTTGCGAAGATGACGGCGGGTCCAAGTCTTCGAATGTCATCGGGGAGATGAGTAAGAACGTGCAGCTTGGCTTTTGTTATGATGCGACGAGGATCTACCTTTCCCCAGGCATCCAAGACGTTCGCAATCAATACTTCAAGATCTGCCTATGTGATCTATGAGATGGCGGAAATACAGCAACCGAGAACTGCTCACAAGATAGGTATCCATGTCACGAATTTCCGGAACCCATAGAAGTGCCCCAAGTTCCCCGGTAACCTTCCACAGCTGAAAGACATCGGGAGTACAGAGATCATGAACATGAAAGACACCAATCTGTTGAAGGGTTTTGAAGTGCTTTCCGATGAGAGAGTTCTTGTACTGAACAAGATACGCAGCACGCGGTGGAGGAATGGTGAGCCCTGTGATCGATGATGACTGCAACCGAACGGCAAATGTCTCCTTGTCGACCTTGGTCCAGGTCTTATTTGTTGTATGCCATACATACTTATTAGTTCCAAGTAAGCATGTGTGTAGAATCTCGCCTGGAGTATCAAAATGTGGATTGATGCCTGATTTGAGTCAACAACTACTTCCGAAGTGTTATTCAGCTGCAACACGTACCGCGGGTGCACAATAAAATGTTATAATGGATTCCTGGCCGAATATCGTTTCGCAGTGCTAGAACAAGGAGGTTAGCACTATAAGACATGCACTGCCAGTGAGTTGGTTGAACTCACGATCATCTACAGCAAGCTGTTCATAATCATCCTGAGGCTGCCGAACGACCCATTCCCAAAGCTCGGTGCCAACAGTCGCAGTGATCTCCTCTGTGAGTGATTTACGATCTTCACGCGACATGCGCTCGTTCAATCGTTGATCGCGTGTTTCTCGGTTTTTGAGCTTTGCATCGAGAATCGGCTTGACCTTGGCAAGCAGCGTGTCAATCCAAAACTGAGCAATCTTATCCTTGACGCCCGTTTCAGTCGATAACTGACCAATTCCGCCCTGATCCCCATGACATGCTAACCAAATCTGTTTGCGAATAACAGAAATCGTCTTCTCACATTCTCGAGGTACTCCCGGATGGAAGAGTGCCTCATATCCTTCTACACTCTCCTTGACTTGCTCAGAGCCGCCGGACATATCACGCCGGCAGTTCAGACTCGCATTCACACCCAGATGAGAGGATGTTTCGGACTGCTGAGGATTGTCGGCAGGAAGGAAGTGTGGGATAACTTGGAACATGATTTCCTGCTCGAGTTCGCAGTCATACGCGTTGTGCCACCGATCCTCTTTACTACAGTTTACGTTAGTAGGTTCTATTCGCTGAAACAGAATATACAGAACGTACAAGTCTTCCGATAATGCCACGAACTGCTCCGAAGACGACGCAAATGATGATGTGGAGCAAGACCGAATAAAGTATTCCTGAGATAGTTGCTGATGTGGGAGATTCGCATTCGTTGTGTATATGTTTGTGTGAGCATTGTACTGCTTGCTCACATTTCCAGAGACGTCGTCGCTCCAGGGAATTACCCAAAGTCGGAATAACGGCTTTCCTTTTGCAACAATACGTAGCGGTGAGGCTTCAAAGTAGTCCTTTGGCGAGTTCTCTATCAAATACAGTTTTTACTTAGTAAAAACTCGACTTGAGCGCAAGATATTCGCACCTGAGAGCCGAATCATATCCCAGGACATGGATGGCATCAGATCCAACAAGTTACGTGTCAGAGTGTGTGCTGATACACGCGCCGTGTGCTCTGTATCAACACAAAAGTATGGATTCTGTTCGGAGCCAGTCTGTGTAACCTTATAAACCTCAACATGAACCGCGCCCTTGACCGTTAGCCAGCGTAAGGGTACAACAAATGATCCTTGACTTGTCTGTGCAATCTCGTTGATGTAGAAATGCCGGTGCTTATTCGCCGGCGACGCGAAGTCAGCCCACATTGGGGATAACTCGTCGAGTGGTACCTCGTTGAGCCATTTTCCAGCCATCCATGTCTCAGATATCGGTCCTGAGACTTCTGGATAGACGTGCATACATGGCCGCACAAGTGGATTGCCCCAGTCCTATACGTTAAATCAGTACAGTGTCATCGTTGATCATAACACTTGAATACCAGAGCGAACAAATCTCCTGGGTGGTTCATATAGAAGTGATTCCCCATCGAGGATAAGTGGTGGCGAGGAGCTAAACCGAACCCTTTTGCAAGTTTGTCTTGAAGTTTGCGAATAGCAGAAAATGAGGGTACATTCGGCGTTCCAGATTCGCGCATTACCCAGAGAACCGTCTTCAAATGATCATCCGACAGACGTTGACGCGGCTGGTTATCCATCATGTCAATCAAGAAGGCCTGAATGTATTTTGGTGAGTGGCATGAGAGCCAAAACCATGTTACGTTACCTGTTTGGATGGGTACGGCCACCATGCCGAATCTTTCTCAGGCTCTACTTCTTCCATCACGATGTCGTTGTCGTCCTCATCATAATTCATAGCTATTTGCGACTCTTTCAGTGTTATCAACATCACATAGGAGATAACTCACCAAGAGCTTCGATGGCGGATGTTAGATGGGCGACAGGAGAGTCATCCTCAGCGGTATCATTCGGATCGTTGGCTTGCGGACCGTCAATCGCCTGGTCAAACTGGCTAAACAAGGCATGTTCTCCCAGAAGATATAGGTTATCAAGCTGCTGATCTAGCTGTTTGTGTAGTCGCTGTCGCTGAGCCTCCGGGGCGTCTCCCGTGGTAAATTGGATCGGTTGGTATGACCCGTCAAGATACGTCCCAGTTTCCGGATCTTGATGGAAGGCCGCAAAATAGTCCTGTTCACCCGAATTGCTCTGTTCCTCCTCCGATGAATCATGCATAAGATCGTCTGTCGCGTCGTTCAAGGAAGTAAAGTTGGATGGATGCATCGCCGGTATGCTGGTGGGTGTTTCACCGCTTGAACGTGCTGCACGGTGTGCTGCCAGTGCTTTGGTATGTGTTTTATTTCGAATGTGCGATGGTTTTGATGTTTTGAGAATAGAATGGTCGCATAATCTGCAGAATGTTCGAGCACGATCTCCTGGAACAAGCGCAAACACTGTAGAGACGATGAGAATCGGTATTCTTCCTGAAAACATGAACTTGCCATCGTTGTCTGCCATTATCATGATCGAGAGTGCAGGGTTGCGTGGCTTGAGCCATAAACTGCCGCGAAACAAGCCGAGGAAGACATTTTATCCCTTCGTTTCCTTCACTCACCTGCCTTATTTTTTTAGAACCATGTCTGCCAGCGGTATCTCTGATGATGAGCTCATGCGCAGTTCGCCTCCTCCTCCAAGTCCCACCGGTAACAATTTCGAACTTCCTCCCCAGAACAGTCAGCCTGGTAACGACGGGCTCGGAGCTGGCGCTGGCGAAGGCGCCGAAAACGGGCAGGCGGCTCCTGACATTGTTCAGCCTGACTGGACCCAATACGCACATAGCGTAGCCACAACACTGCAGCTCACGACGGAGTATCGCCATGACCTCGTCGTTCAATCCCAGGTTTGTCATTTCTCGCCCCTTTTGTCTCCTTCTTTGAGCATATTTACAGCTTGGCCATATCAATCAAGCCTTCGTCTCCCTGGGAGGCTTACTATTCAGTATCAAGCAGCAGCTTGACCGTCTTCATCCCCCGCAAGCTGCTTATACAATGCCTGCTGCGCTCACGGTATGCAGTTTCATCTTCGAAGTTCTCATCTTACTGTGTTCAGAATGCCATCGATGTCAAAGCTGCAGAGCTCTTCCTGAGCAGTGACCTCTCCGCCTATAAAGAATGGCCCAACAAGAAGCTCATGGTGTGATGCGTCTTTCCGAGCGGCTGTGTAACTAACACAACCTTAGACACAGCTTAAAGCAGATGGAAATATTCCAGCTGGTGTCTCCCGCGACAAAGCTGCTAACAAGCTTATCGGGAGATACATTGGCTCAAAGTTTATTCATTATCGCAACGACACGAAAGACTTGGTACGACTTACTTCTTCGCCTTGCATTCTGACTTACACCTTCGCACAGATCGGACAATCCATGGGAATCTTTAACGACACTCTAAAGAAGTTTGACGGACCCTCGTGGGGCATTTACGAGCTCACTGAGAAGATCATCGATACCGTCACCAGTACTGGTGTTGTTGTGTCTATCACACTTCCGTTTGTTGCGCGCGTCGCATTTTTGGTGAGCTTTCGTGAGCTTCTGTGTGTCATGAGCTGAGTCGGACTGTTCTCAGCGGTATTTGTATGCAGCTAAGCTTGACGAGAGCATGAATGGAAAGGTGCCGTCCGACTTTTGGGATTGTATCGATGCGAAACTCGTGAAGATCCGAGAGGAAAAGAAGGATGCCGCAAAGATTACCAAGTACGTGTTTTCAACCGCTTCCGAACCCATAGACTGACAGATCACCACGACAGGGTTTTCCAACATGCTCTCACCAAGGATCGCCATCGCTTTGGGGATGCAGCCGCCACCGTATCGATCAATGCCTTCATGCTGAGTGCTGAAGCTCAAGGAAACCGAGTGGCGGCGGCGCCGGCACCTGTGGCTGGGCCGTCATCGTCGTCCTAGATTTCGCTGTGCTTCCCAATGTCTATAGATCACCATTCGTTTACATATTTTATCATACCTATTAATCAAGTGATTTATATCTGTTTTCCGTGTTCGTGAGCACAAGTGGCAAAGAATTAGTCGCGACGCGCAGGCGGCGCAGCTGCCCGCTTTCAAATGATTGTACCCTGGTCGGAGGCTCACAGGATACCGTATAAAATTACTGTCATTTCAGAATAGAGTACCCATGCATTCAACAATGTTTCGAGTATACAAAATTCTGATACTCTAGTTACAAGGCTCAATGGAAGACACGTGCGATTTATGAGGAAACATCCTGGCGACATGGTCTTGATGGGGTGCTGACATCAAAGGCTAGATGCTCGGATGTCATCTTCCGAACATCCTACTCACGTCACCTCAAGAGGGTGGTGTAGTGAGTATATTCAAGATGAGTATATGCAAGTATTTGTAGTAATTGTCCATTACGTCCGTCTAGATCGTGAAGGTCCTGCCACAGCGTTCACCGGCTCATGGGCACTTAAACTAGTCTCAGTCTGATCCTCCATCGCAACATCGCCATCCCCATCTTCATCCGGTACCAGGAACTCCAAGTCTTCGTACATATGGGGAAATAAGATAGCCAGCATATCGTCAACTCTGTACCTTGGGTTAGTAGGGAAAGACAGGAAAACAGGAACACCTACTTGGAGATGAAGTCGCCCTTCAGGTCTTGGTTTTTCTTCTTCGACGAAGAGACGTCCACAGTCTTGTCTTCGTCGTCGTCCTTGTTCAAGGAGGAAACGTCCAATGTTCCAGCCGAGTTCTCTTTGGTGTAAAGCGAAAGGCCCCGACGAGCCGCCATATCGAGAATGCTTTTCTCGATAGTGTCTTCGGCGTAGTAGCAGTACACTACATAGACGATGAGGATCTCGTGCAGCTCCCGAAAGAGGACAAAAATACCTTCAGTGGGCCGTGTTTGCCCCAGTCGATCAATCCGAGCAATCGCCTGGACCTCAAAACCGTGCTGAACAACACTCTCCAGCAAGAAAACTCGGGAAGCGCAGGTAATGTTCAGTCCTGCATTTTCACGCTCTCTGTTAAGTCGATCAGTAAAGCTCTGCGGGAGATAAAACCTCTTGTACCCGTGCAAAAGCAGGACTTGAATGTCGGGTTCATTCTTGAACCGCTTGGCTGCTGGCGCGCCCTTTGCCTTCTGGTCTATGCGTAGACAACCAATCGCATTATCCGTAAGAGCACGCTCGAGGACTTCAATGTCGTTAATCAAGGCGTTTGAGATTGAGGTAGACAACATACTGTGTAATGAATCTGCCCAAGCAGAGAAAACGATGCTTTTGGAACCAGGATCAATTTCCTGTATATAGAGGAGATGTTGAACAAGCGTTTGTATCTTCTTGCCGTAATCACCGAAGGACCTCATGTCTTGAATGACATCGTATGTCTCGGGAGCTAGGAAGGGAGATGAACACCAGCGCACGGGAATAGTAGAGGATACAAACAGATCAAATTGTACTCGATCTTTCGACGCGAACTAGGTGCGGTAAGCTCTCCTTTCTTCGGCGCAGGTTTCTCGTTCGTTTGACTGTTGGCGGAGAATCGCTGCAGATTGCTCGGGTCAATGGGCACCCTCCAGACCAGTGTCATTGACGTCGAAATTCAAGCGATTATGAGGCTTACCGACAGACAGGACAAACTTTGCCCTCTTTCTTCTGTATCCAGGCCTTCATGCAGTCCTCGCAGAAGATGTGAGCACTAGAGTCATTCGTAAGGTTATACAGCAACAGTCGGGGGTACAAAATCTTACCATGCGGTAATGAAACCTCGCTCGAACTCAGTACCGCACAGTACGCAATCGTCGTCGTCGTCTTCGGCGTCGCCATGTTCCTTATTTTGCAAATTATCCATGTAGCGTTGACGAGCACGGTTTGTCTTGAGGTTCTCTTCAAGACTGGCGAGTTCTTCCTCGCATTCCTGAACAGCTTCATCGTACGTCTGGCCTTCCCAAGTTACTTGGGTCACGGTGTCTGAGATCTCCTGCAGTTGACGGAAATAAAGAATTCGTTGATTGAAAGCTTTCCTGAACAAAACTAGATCGGCATCGAGTTTATCGAGTGCTTTGCCTATGAAGCCCGATGAATAACACGCCTGAGGAGAAAAAAGGGTAACAAACCTTGGTCAGCCATGAAGTCTCGCACGTCCGTAATGAGCTGTCTGAGAAGCTTTTTCTCCGGGTCTGTTTCGCGCGTAAGCTTGGCATACACCGTACTCATATCAACGAGAATCTTCACGCAAGTCAGTACAGTACTCAGGTAGATATGAAAGACGAACAGATTTGATAGATCGAGAATCTAATGCTTTCAACAGATCCTTGCGCTCTTCAGCCATTTGTTTGCGAAGAACTTCGTGTTCGGGTTGAAGCTCAATGTCGGCGTGAGCATCGTCCAAAGCAATATCCTCGGCAGCAGTGGCTGCCTTCATAGCGGCTTTTGTATGACGAAGTCGCTTTTCTCTGGAACGATGTAAGACAATGGACAATACAAAGGGAGACACTTGAACACACCGTGCATCGTGGGCAGCAAGGAGCGTTCGCTCGTTGACAAGCGCTTGACGTCGGTCTGCCAACAGTGCCGTGTAGGCCTGTAGGTACGTCTCGGCTTCTCCTTGGTCATCGAGACTACGCTGATATTCTTGACCATCCGCATCACCCTCGTTGGCGGCCAATTTCTGAGTCAAAAGCCTGTGCAACTGGGTCCGCCATTCCCAGAGAAGTTTCGACTGGGCGTTGAGCACATCCTCCACAATCTCATGGAATTCGTCGACCTACAGGACCATGAGAGCTGGCAGAACGAAAGTAAATTCGGCCCTCACTAGTCTGACAGACCTGAGTCCTCCGTCCTCCAGATAAGGTACTTCAACCATGAGGGTGTCTGCATCAACGCCATGCTTGGTAGCATCGTTGTCAAGCTCGGCCATGCCACTATTCGCGTCTTCTGCAGTCACTATCAAACGTAGTGGGTCATCGCAGAACAACAAACGGATGAGGCTGAGCTTACCTTTTAAGAGTTCTCGACGAAGCTCTTCGCAGACGCTATAAGCCGCCGCCTCTTCGGCCGCAAACGATTCGCCCAAAACGTTGTATACGTCTCCCTGCAAGAACTTCACGCGATGGAGGACGATCCGTACGTCACGAGCACGCTGGCGAAGCGCAACCCGTTTATTCCTGTGTTCATTCCCCGCTGCAGTTTTCGGAAGATCGTCGTCAAATACATCTAAGTCTGAGGGCGTCTCCGAAACCTCGCGTTCTTTCCCTTTCGCACTGCGCACAATCAGCCTTTTCTCTGGGGGCTTGACGTTCAGTGCAGCATGTTCTTTCTTGAGCACTTCACCCTTAGCAGCGTGCGCATCGATTTCGGAGGTGATGTCGCCCAACAATTTATTACATTCCTTCTCGGCGTCAAGAAGGATCTCCAGAGATTCCTGATAGCAACGATGACTTTTGTTCTTCGCATGTTGGCGCAGCTGGGCTCGATGGACCATGGCTTGTACCTTACAACGCAGTCAGTAAAAGCCATACGCAATGAAGGAGAGTCGCCCGTACTTTAGATTTTTGGTCATCCATCACAGTGCGCCAATTCTGGTCTTGCATGCCCTGCTGGATATCAGCGTCTAAGTAGAGAATGTGAACATGATACAGCGAACCTGCAGAACTTCTTCCATGGTCTTGAGAGCACCAGGTTTGTAAAATCGGTCATTCCGTTGTAGCTGGCCGACTTGGGGGTGGGTGCAGATACCTCGCAGCCTACGGATGCCCGCTCTTAATACACCGGCGTCGACCTCCCAGCCGGAAGTAGCAGCAACACCACGAGCGTCAAGACCGAGTTCGAGCAGTACTGCTTCAAGTGCATGATCATACACCTGCGATAATATACCCCATAAGCAAAAAGACGAACATGGAAAGACATTCTTACATGGCGTTCAACGCGACCCATTCCGATGGGGACCAAGAAACGCATCTGCTGTGGTATTGTTAACTCATCTTTCAGTGTCGACTTCATAGTCCTACCCAGGCAGATTAGCCCATTCTGTGAACATGAGCATTTGGCGAACGTACCGGATACTATAATGCTGAAAGAACTCGGCGAAGAGAGCAGCATTTTCCGCTGTAATAAAAGACTCCCATGCTTTCTGCCCGCCAATCACTTTATCGACCCGAAGGAATCTACAGATTCCTTCAGTTCATATTCACAAAGGCGCTGTAAGATCACTAACTTCAAGACATGTATCAAATCAGACACCTGAGCTCGCGCTGGAGTACCTGATACAGCCCACGATGAGACTCGGGGGATAAGGGAAACCATGTCTCTAGAAGGGCTGTCAATTTGCGCCAAATGAGTGAGTACAAGACGAACTCCACTTTGCCCCCACCGACCATCTGCACCTCATCCATGACGACTCGCTGCCACTCGCACATGATCAAAGGGCTGCGCGGGCGCTCCAAATTGGAGTAAACGACGTCCTCTCGCCGAGGCCGCTTGGGTATTGGCCGCGCAATATTAAGATCGTTCCGTAGTTCCGTGTACGTCGTGACGACGACGTCAAAGCCGTTAACGTAGGTGCACCAGTCTACCACATCGTCTGGATCTAAACGGGCGGCTCCTTTGCGCTTCTTTCTGGCCTTGGCTCGTTTTTCACGTTCTTCTTCGACCTGGGCGGCATTGATGGGAACCTTCAATTTCGACCAGCCTTCATATAGCAAAACTTTCAACGTCGGCGCGTGTAACGCTACTTCATCCATCCATTGTGATGCGAGGGCAGGCGGAGTTACGATGAGAGTTGTCTTTACAAACAGTTAGAGCAAATGATGGCGAGTAAGATACGACCGACCTTGATTGCTTTCACATCAATTTCGGCTACAGGATCCCAAACAATTTGATCGGTGGGATTTCGCTCTGGGGGAGCAGGATTGGACAGAATCAAGGAGATGATTTCGAGTGTCTTTCCCAAACCAGGTTCCTCGGCCAGAATCCCGCCATAAGCAGGGGAGGCGGGCGAATAATCTTTGGCGACTTCACCGGTAAATCGGTTGAAGTAGAAAGAGGAGTTGCCTACATCCACGCGCTGCCAGAACGTGTATTCCGAATCGTCCTCCTTTGAGATGACCTGGCCAGTTGAGGAAATTGTTTTCCCTTCCCGACCAAGCAGCCACCCGAGGCTACGTCGTTGAAAAGGGAGAAGTGTAGGGAGGAGCTCTGTAGGTTGAATGACTTCCGCGATATCTGCTGACGACAACGCAGGCGCTGGCGCGAGAATGGAGTAGAAGAACGGTATATTCACGGCGTGTGGTTCGGCAGAAGGGAAGTAGAGTGTCCGAACGAGTTGCTCTTGGGCATCAGCTAAGATGCTGTCGTGCCATAGCCTCGCGACACCTTTGTTGCCGGCCAGGGGAATGTCAACGGAATTCGCGAATGACGGTGTCAAAGACACGAGGATATCAACATCCAGTCTGAATGGGAGGAATACAGATTCGTCGCTCGGGCCACGAGCATTACGAACAAGCTTCAAAGAGCTTTTCACGGAAACACGTCCGTTTACCATCAACGTGGAAACACACGAGAGCGGTGGGAGTCGTGTAGCCGATGATGGTACCGAGAATAACCATGCTTTCTCGCCAGTTGAGTCATCGGCAGCACCGACAAACTCCCCTTCCGCATCGACCAAAGAAACAGCGCCCAAGTCAACGGTGTTCTCGGAATCATCTAAGGCGTCGAGAGCACGAACAAGGCAAGCTTCTTCATCTGGCCAGCCGCGTTGTTGTCCGTCTGCACCTTGCCCTACCGTCGCCGTTGTGTAACGCAGACTAAGAGTTTGATGAAAGATAGGGGTTGGGTCTGTTGCAAGTGTAGGCGGCGCAGGGTGGATCTTGGGGTAATTGGAGGCTGCCCCGGTAGGTGCTCCTGCTTTGGTCGTTTTCCTTCGTTTGGCATCGCGTGAGGATACAGGAGCAGCACGCTTTTTCCCTTTTCCGACATTTTCTTGGGGCGGGGGTGCGGTATACGTTTCTACCAGACTCTGAAGAAGGGGTATGTTGAGAGTATGACGATAGCACTGGCCCAGATAGTAGCGAGGACCGGCACGGACTGACACATCATGCCGGGAAATACCCAGATCTTGCATATTGATGATGATGGTCAAAGAAAGAAGACAAAGGAAGTCCGAGTCACGACCCCGGGACCGCGTCGCGTCACGTTTTTCTCACGCTTTTCGGCTGTGAGCACTGAGCAGCAAAGCCTCGGCCAGGCCTCGGCAAAGCGTGCTTTCAACCAAGTCGCTCATGTCATGAACATGAAAAGTCTTTGTCACGCGTGGTTCTATACGTCAACGTCGCCCAGGGAGGCTCCGCTGCAATCTTTTTCACGGCAATGAGGCATTCTCCTCTCAGTGATCTCAATTTCCTCTTACCTTTTCACGCCCTTTGACTTGCGCATATCACTTCAAAACAGGCAAGCTTGCACGCTTGGAACTAGGGTAGTTGAATAGTCTGTGGATTTCTTATCACTTGTTGGGGTGACTTCTTGTCAAGAAGCACCAAAGAAGCACAATCAATCGACGCGCCAGCGGTAACGAATTCGATTATCGTGAGAGCCACGATACAGAACTATGGATATCGATATCCATAGAAATCAAAGGCGCGCTACGGAGATAGTCGGTACACTCTGCCCATTCCGAGACATCTTGCGTCTCCCTCTCATACTCTGCTCGTGGCTCATCGCCTTTGCCTGTTCCTGCGCTACACCTCAGTGATAGAAAACTCCATGGCATACGCCTTTCTGGTCTGCGAACTCCCTCGGTGTTGACGGGTTTCGTGCCGCGACGCCTTGATTTGGTCTCATTGTCATTGATTGAACTCTTCTCCGTCCCTTACTAATGCTGTTGATACTATGCCTCGGTAGAATCACATACAGCTCTGGCCAGTGCTCACGGATCACTATCAAGATCTTCGACTCTGCTCCGAGTTGTTGAATAGCAGCAAGAACTAGACGACAACTCAGATCACAGACATCATAAACCCGGAGTCAAGCGCGTCCCTGCACAGATGGTTCATACGCGGGAGACGACTAGTCTTTATGCTGCGATTTTCTCAGCAACGCCTTGTGTCTGCCGATTCATACAATTAAGTCCAACCTCGGTTTACACTTGGTAAAACAGTCGTAGAAACAAATCCCGAAACCGAGGCTGACTGATTCCAGGGACAAATTCCTGCCCTTCCGTTCAAACCGTCGAACTGATGAATGTATCGCCAGTTTGGAGCGTAGCTGTACATGCGATGTTCCTATCATCCCAAGGCACAGTCCCGCTGAGAACACCCTTCCTGGATGATATGTTCATCGTCTGATTTACCTAGTCCTTCTGAGCATGGTCTTGATGCTGGACTATGGTTCAGCCAAAGGCTTGCGTGCTCAGACAGCGCCTCCCAAACAGGTGAGATATCGGTTGCATACATATTCTCTGGTGAACCCCCTCTAGGTATGGAAAGGCGCGTAGAACTCTGCCACCAAACATTCTGTTCCTTGAATGCTACACGTTCTAGGATCGCACCAAACTTTGATCTAGATGAGCGGTATCACATGTTGCCCTCGTAGTCAGACAAGTTTCCGATTTCCCAGTTCTATTGAACTCGACTACTCCTTCGCATCTTGGTTACGCCCCTGCTGGTATTAGCACCGGGCTTTCGAGCGGTATATATTCCTCCTCATGATGTCCACATCCATCCAAGCTCGATAACAATGTCCGCCCTCTCGTTGCAGTTAAAACAGCAGGCGGAGAAAATCATCCTCGACATCTTTAGCATGCGTACTACCTCGCTGCTTCTACAGCACTTCTCCCCAGACCAACCATTCTCCGTTCAGCATTCGTATTCTACGTGCTCTGATCCACAGGCTCATTGCTTTGTCGGACGAACCGCTGTGCGATCGTACTTCGACATCCTGGATTTGTACTTTGAGAAGTCTTCGATGAGGCAGGATCGCGTTTTCGTTGAGGAATCCTCGATGAGGGTCATCGTGACTGGCAGTGTTGACTGGATTTGGCTTGCCAGTCGCAGCTGTTGGAGGGAAGAGTTGACGTGTACGGTGGATTTTGACAGAAATCTCAAAATCGTCACGTTGGTGTTTCTTACGACGTCTGACAAGTCGACGTGCGTGATGCAGGCTGTAGATCCTAGGAATTCGGGTCAGAAATAGGTAAGCATGGAGGTTATTGTAGAGATTACGATCAGTGCTTAATCTTGTCTTCAAGCATCTCATACCCGGACAACGACGTGACCTCAAATGGTAGAAACAGTTCGCTAGGATATGTGTAGGAAAACTCGAGCGTAATCAGTCAATATTTGTATGTCACTAGTTAATATTCATATCCGGACAACGTCACAGCAAACCGATGGGAGCAAGATGGGAGACAGTCACTCCGTAGCTCGGGAGAATTGCGAGCGGAAGTCGAAGGTGCGAGGCAACCACAATCTGAAAACAATGGGATCAACAGTTTTGCCGAGCAGACAAAGTGACACAGAACGACGTCGACTATAGCCAACCTCCCTTATATGCCAATTATGAATATGACCCAAGTTTAGATGAAAGAACCTTCGGGCCGAGCTCCGACAATTTCTCACGATCATTTTTCCTGATTCCAATCAGTTACCAAATGCTCTCAGAGGCTTGTCATTGTTATCATTGTCTACAGAACATTTGTGTGGACCAGATGTGGACTGAATCGGCGTCTTTCGGCGGCCATCACGAACAATGGTATCTCTATATGGATCTCCTCTCTGGGTCTTTGTCTTGACCTTCAGTGGCCCAGTCCAAGGCCAAATGGCACTGTTTGTGGACGAACATTGTTCTAGCATCTTTGACCTCGGGTCTTTTGTATAAATACGCTGCATATCCACCTCTAGAAGCGTCTTCTTCTCACCTCCCTGACTTTCTCAATATGCCCTCCTCGTCCTCCACTCATCAGCGCAAGAGAAATTCAACGGCTGGGAATTCTCGCCCGCGCAGTTCATTTGTTCTATTCCGCCAGGACTATGCTCGTCAACGAGCGCACCAGACGATGCCTCCCACTTCCAATGCGGCGAAAGAAGCGGGGGACGCATGGCGTGCGCTATCCGATGGCCAGCGCCAGTATTACGTCAATCTAGCTGCCCTAGAGAAGGAGAAACATACTATGGCGAGGACACCAGACGTTCAGCCACAACAGCAGGCTGAGATACCTGTGGCCGAACCAGAGCATTATCATTTCCTTGGAATCGAACAGGGCACTGTTTTACGCCAACCAGCTCCAGACCATGGCGCCTCGTACTTCCACAGCGGAGGATTGCCACCTTCAGTCAATCTTAACCATTATGCTTATGAAGTCGGCACGATCATGAATCACTGGCAGCACCGTGACTTTGATGTGCGTTTTTCTTCTTTGATAACGGACACCTGCTGACTCGCTTCGTAGCATGATGCGGACGCGTGCGAAGAGTCTTCTGCTGTACATCAGCCGTACTACAATCCGTCGAACGGTCTCGATGGCCAGATGTGGAATACCCAGGCTCAGCAAGGAGGCGCTCAAGGACTTGACTACGGCAACTGGCGATGAGGGTTTTCCTCATCATACGCTGTATCCTTCTAGACGAGTCGATACACTTACTATGCCTTTCTGACGAGTCGATGTTTCCGTTAGAGCTTTATATTTTGTAACGATCTGCACTGCACGTACCGCAAATGATAATCCGTTTCGATAAACGTTGATCTACTAGCAGCTAATAGAAAGCTCTTCCTGAAATTTGGACAGTGTCATGGCTAGTAGGCGAGTGGCCAAGAAGTCATGCAGCGTTTTTCTCACGATCGTTTGTTCGAAAGCTCAGACAAAACGTCCATCTACCGCGTAGATTGACTTAACAAAGTCTCTCCAGCTCATCTACAGATATATTATTACGCTCTCAATTGGCGTACACGATCGGCACTTTGATGCGTACAAGGCCAACATTCAAAGCAGAATGCTTTGGTCATCCACTCAGTGCCTTTGCTCTTGGGATACTAATATAGATATGCCGTGCACTTTCTCTCTCCTCGCTCAGAACTTAAACCCCGCGACATCATGCCTTCATCAGCCTCGTCCTCAGCCCCTAGTACTACTACTATCCCCCGCCCGCCCAACTCCTTCATCCTCTTCCGCCAAGAATACGCCCGCCTCTACGCTGACCCAAAGACCCTCGTGTCGAAAAGCGCTGGAGAGGCCTGGCGCGCCTTGTCTGACGAGGATAAGCAGTACTACACGGCTGTGGAAAAGGAGAAGCATGCGGAGAAGTACCCGGCCTATAGATTTAGGCCTCAGAAAAAGGAGGTCAAGGAAGGACGACGGAGCGGGCTTGGACCTGCGATTTCTACCATTCGGCTTTTTATGAAACGACACCCAGATCGGCCCGTCTACACACCAAATGGACTCTGCTGACCACAACACACCCTACTGCCAGTACACCCACGAGCCTCTACAGCTTTCTGTACGTTTCATGACTTACGACTAGTTTATTCTAACCTGACTTGTTGCAGACTTCCGGCGAATGAGCTTGGTTACGTCCAGTTCTTCGGCATCCTTCTGCCCCCCATCCAACCTTTCGAACTTTGCTGATCTGGAGCTGTGGGACATCGATGCGCAAAGCAGACGACGGAAGGACTTCCTCAGCTTACGCCCCAATCATGCTGTATATTATTGCCTACCTTCCTCCAAGTCGCACTTTTTTATGTGTTCTATGCCTATGATCATCATATTGCACGTAGACTGTTCTCATTCGACTTAAGACTGACTGAGCTTGGATATAAGATGGAAGAGTTAAAATGAGCATACTTATCTTAAGCTAACACACAGCAACTACGAATCGCTACCACTCAAGAGGCTTCCCACCCGCATCGACCTCCAAACGCGAACTGTGAATGTCTGGAACATGTACTTTTCTGATACCTATTCCAGGCTCCGTAACGAGACATTGACACAAGGCGTATTTGACATCGCAGCGACTTGGTCCCAGTGAGGCGGCTGTGAATTGAAAATCCTCAAGTTATTGAAGTAAATACTAAAGTATATAGACCACAAAACGGACTCTCACATTGGAACCAAAAAGTTGGGGTAAGTTCCAACTCAAGCTATAAAACACATTCAAGCGGCGCCTCTTTAGTAATTGTACTAGTTCTACATCACGACTTATACGTCCCACCCATTATTGTATTGCTGCGTATCTCATGTATTCAGCCTTTATACCATACATGCCGCCCTAGCCGTTACCTGTTCTTTCGCTGGGACGCGGACCCTCATAAGGGGCGATTCACACAGCATGAACGCCACACCCGCCAACGAAATCAATTTTAAACTTTTTATCTATACACAAAAACGTTATCAAGGGTATGTAAGTAAGTAATCAGTGTGATGTCCAAGTCCAAAAAAAGAGAGTGCTACGCGCGCAGACCCGTCTACGCATAACGCGTGTAATGTATGATGTATCGAGAGCAAGAGATAAGTAATACAACAAGAGGACGACGAAACCCACAAGAAAAAAATCAATCAATCTAACCAAGTCGTCAATCCAACGAACCCAAAACAGCAAGAAAAGCACTCACAAATCAGCATCATCAAAATCTCACCGGCTTCGCATACGCCTGCGGCAGCCTGGGCACAGGCGGAGCAGCAAGCCGCTCCCTCCCATCCCGATCGAACATCTCGTCAATGCGTTGCACAAACCTTTCCCTCGCCACCTCGCTCTTCTCAATATCCATAATACTCGTCCTCCCATCCCTATCCCCACTACTCCACGTACTCAAATTCCCCGTCGACTGCGCCCCATGCTCATACCGATACATCGTCTCCCTCCCCATACTCTTCTCCTCATCGGGGTACTGCGACATCTCGTCCAGCGCCTCGCTCGACTGATTGCGCTCCAACGCCACGCGCAGCAGCTCGTCCGACCCGCTCGACTCGTCCGACGCGCGCTTAAACCGCGCCATCACATCGTGCATCTCCTCAACGGGCTGCTGATCATCATCGTCCCACGCCTTTGGCAACGCATACAGCTCCCGGTATCGCCGCACCTTTACACGCGCAGACAGACCTGGCTGAGTCACCGTGGCATTCGGCGACGTCAGCACAGGACGCGAGGGGAAGGGCGATTCTTTGCCGCGTTTCGGTACAACAGCTGGGTTGAGCACAAACTGCCGACGCTGCCGTAAAGGTGTCTGCTGTTGCGAGAAATAGCCCTGATCATCTCCAGGGACTTGTGGTAAGGACTGTGTCGGTGGAGGACTGGGAGGAGGTAGGTCGCGCTGAGCGATAATCTGAGATGGGGATAGAGGGAACGCAGGTGAACGAGCCCGCGGCGACGGGGACGGCACGCTATAGTCCGCAGAAGGATTGACATCAACGGTAAGATGCGTTCGGGTTGCAACCTGGGGAGACGGCGGATTGAAGTTTCGGGCAAGAAACGGTGGCCGCACGTTATTAGGTACCGGAGAAGCCGAACGCTCTGGTGTACCGGGCGGATTGGGTGTAACCACCACAAACGGTGACCAGCCGCCTGGAGACGGATTCCGCGAGGCAGAGTCCGGCACGGTAAGAGAGCTGTCGATAGTGAGCGATTCTGGAACTCTCTTCAGATTGCTTTTCTGCACCACAACAGTAGTCGTAGTAGTAGGAGAAGGCGGAGACGGGGAACGAGTGAGTGGATATGAGATGGGCGGATGCTTTGATTGCGGCGAAGAAGAGGATGACGCGGAAGACGTGGTGGTCCATTTGGAAAAGAAGGAGTGCCCAGTGCTAGTACTGCCGTGGTTGTCGCTGCTGTCACTGCTCGTAAAATTGATATGGCCCCGCCGCCGCGCTGCAGAAGTAGAATTGAATACTTGAGTCTGGATATGGTCCACACTGTGGGCGGTGGTGGATTCCGGGACATCCAGCGAGTCGCGGTCAGCGTCTCGGATAAACACAGAATCCAAAGTTGGCGCCGGACTCGATACGTCTCTAAGAGCGACGACGGCTGATGATGAAGGTTGAAGGGGAGCTGGTAAGGGCGGCTCAGCCGTGGCATTGGCATTGAAGTCGCCCAACGTGGTAGCGAACCGAGCCGCAATAGGGAGGCGAAACACCGGCGCCGGTAATTCTGGCAGCGGAGGCGGCGGTGGCGGCTCCTCTGCCTGCAAATTCGTTTTCGACCGGTTCCCCAGACGGAATAAACGTGATTTCTTGCCCTTCGTCGTGCCAGACGATACATAGCCGTCGTCCGTCTCGTATCCTGCATCGGCCGCGACAGCAGCCTTGGACTTCTTTTTCTTGAGCCTGGTTTTGCCCGACTTTTTTCCTCCTAGACTAGGGGGAACCGAATCCGTCTCGTACCCTGTCGCGTAGCCGGGATCCATACTAGCGGCTCCCTTCTTGTTAATACGCTGGCGATCATCGCTGGGGGGCGCCATCCCGTGGTGGTGGTGGTAAGAAGAAAAGAGCGGAATTTGCAGAGAATCCAGCTGCAAGCCAAAATGAAAGGCGGAGAAATGGCAGTCGGTGGGAAAAGCCTATTTCGGCCACCCCTTTTCCTTGATCTTGACGTCACGTTAACACGTTCTACGTACCATGCCAACGTCCACTGCTCCTTTCTCTCTCAACAAACTAGTACTAGTGTCTTTCGTGTCAGTACATTCCCTCCTTTATCAAGGCCACATGTATATACGCCGCGATTACTCTATCTACAACGTGCAACCCCTCATTCGAATAAGCTCTCTTCAATAACCTTGTGGCGATTTCAATTCACAGTGTTTCGCCGCCCCACTGGCGGTGTACGCGTACCTTGCTGCGATATCAACGTTATCAAATCACTGCTGTCTGATCTTGCCCACGATCCGTCAGTACACCTTGTATCAATGTCCAGTAGCCTCGTTGATACTGCACGCGACCGTGCATCAATGATCGTGAGCCATGTTTGTGCGAAGACGAATGTACTAACCGAATACACTGCTGTCATATTAGGGAAGTACATCTGTCATTCAAACGGAAGAGTACGTCAACTCACTCGAGATCCTTCTATAGTCGTAGAAGCCTAATGTGACATTGCTAGAGTGTTCGGTTAAGCGACATACCCTGTCAAAAGCCGTAGACATTCATTGCTGAGGGTCAGACAATCAAGTTACCGTCAATGAGAATCGTCTCGGTTCCCAGTCCACGCGTACAAAGGCCGATGTTTGCTGGTCCCGACCTGCACATGTCACGGTGGGAAGTCCAGTGTGATATGGCGACACGCCACTAACCACAAACTCACCGGGGCCTAATCAACTTTTGAAAGAGGGTATGTATGTGTGGCGTACGAGTATGGCGCGCGGCGCCAGTCCAGACAAGCGGCACAGTACTTCAGTCAGACTCATAGGGGAAGAGATATCATGGGCACGTCTGAGACGATAACTCGACGCCGTACTGTCTCCACGATTGCAAACGGCGCGACAAGGGCAGTTGTTGACATGGTGTAGGAAATGAGTATTCCATCCGCCAACTTAAAACGGTAGGTTTGGCTCTGGCAACCCTGGCTCCGGTAGCAATGGCTCTGATCATCTCTGGCTCTGGTAAGTCATCTCTGTGTAACTCTTGCTCTCACGGAATGTCTCTCAACAACTCTAACAAGTTAATCAAGTTCAAAGTAATATAATAAATTTTAAAAGGCTATTTCATGTGCATGATAGTCTATATACTTATTTACATAGAATGCATTAAAGAAATCGAGCAAATCGGAATGTTTGAATGTCCGTGGTGTGAACTCGTCACCTGAGATACCAATAAGATGTGCTGCCCGTACGATTGTATCCAAGTGCACAACAGCTTGTACATGTTCCCCGTTCTCATCAACATCGGGCTCCACCATCCACATGCCTGTTACGGGATCCGGCTCGTCGCCGATTGGTGAGAACCAGGTGATGAGGGCGCACAGATAGACGATGTTCATGTGCTTCATCGAAAAGAACAGCAGCACCCGCGCTGCATGCAGTCCACGAAACCCGGGAAGAGAAGAGTCCTTATCCAGGAAGATGCAGTCTCGTTGAGGCGGACCATGACACCACGATCCCACTGACCGAATGCGCTCACGATACATTCCATGTCGACCGCTCTCGCCGCTTGGGGAAAAGAATGTCGCAACCGCAGATGGGAAGACACGGATTGGTCCTGAAAACGGTGGACAATTATCAAGGTCAACCAACATGGGATCCTCCATGGGGACATCGTCGTCCATCAGGCTCTCCTGTTGATACAGGAAGCGACACGTGAGCTCTGGAAGCTGAGGGAGGCGCAATGTGTGTGCGAGAGCATGCACATTACGCGGTAAACCTGTAACTACATGACTCGTAAGTTGACAAAAAACCGTTACACCACAAAAAGACTTACTCGGCTTCGCCGCCATGACTACTTCACTCAAGAGGTCGCCGGTATCCACTGCACCACCATCATCATCATCTTTGTTGGGACCTGACACAGATTTTGACACTGGATCCGGCGGCGGCGGCGGTGGTGCCACATCATCAAAGATTGATCCCGCCAACATACCCCGACTGCGAAAGTCAACGCGCATTGCCGCCAGCTTGTCCATGCGCTGGTTGACATCGAGCATCTGCTCTAAAGCCTCGTACTTGCTCGTTCTCCGATACGGGTCCTTGACAGCCTTGATGTGCTTCGATTCCGTGATGGAGGAACAGAGTCCGTTTGGAGCGCCAAACTCCTGAATAAGGTGACAATAGTGAACCATGGAGTGTTGTCGAGGTAGCGAGATAGCATCTGGGCGGACTCCAAGCTCTTTGAACACCTTTCGCTCCTCATGGAATTGCGCCACGGCAGTATCGATGTCCTTGAGAACGTCTTTGGTGATAACGGAACGTCGCACAAGATAGCAGAACTCCATGAACGTGCTCAGGGCACGAACCATCTTGTCAGGAATAAGGCCAGCGATAGCCGGCAGATAGACCTGAGGACGGCGATGAACATCTGAGTTGCCGAAAATGGCAGCGACAAACCTTCATAAGCGCTTTGGAGTCGTTTCCCGTCCACTGTTTGAAACCGCGTCCTTCGGGAAAACGTCTGAGTTCTGGAAACGGCGGAACTGCAGCAATACTTCACAGAACAGTCAAATTAAGAAGATTTGCGCCAGTAAATACTAACCGTCGATCTATTTCGGCAAGAATCTTCGCAGCCTCCTTCTTATCGTACGTCTGCTTGATGTATTCTTCGACCCATGTAACGAGATGATCCTTGAAGGTCCCCTTGATGATCTGGTGGAGGAGATCAGGCGACAGAAGTTCATGGATGTCCGCCCGCGGAAAGTAATGCGTAAATGGCTAGAACGGGATTAGTATAGCAACAAATGGGAAAAGGACACAGTACCATACTATTGTTAATTATGCCGTACTGATCCCACATTTGCTTCGGCGTCTGAGCTTCAAAAACAGCAAGGTATGGGCATGGCTGCGTCGTCCGGCAAGTCCATCGAGATCATTCTTGTTGGCCGTACACCTAGATATCAAATAAGCACCAGAAATGTAATACTGGAGCTTGGACAAACCTTGCACACCAGCCTTGAACGATACACGCAAGCTGTACTTGCTCCGGATAGTCACCAATGTACGGTCCGAGAGCAAAGACGGTATGTCGATAGTGCCCGTCGGCATAGAGCACCACCTCTGGATCCGTCATACCAGCTCGCAGCGGCTCGAGGATCTCCCGAAGCGAAGCATGAAAGAGTTCACGCTTAAAACGTGGAATTTGACACTATCAGTGGCTTCACAATCACCTGAATTGCATGAGATCAAGACGAGTCGCAGTAGAGAAGTAATGTTACCTTTGGGGATGGCAAGAAAGCCAATGAGTGTTACACCATTTCGATGTGCTCGTCGCACATTGTTGTGAATGAGTCCATTGAGAGATACAGCGGATAATAGTCGTTCTGACCGGTAGCAACAGAAACGGTAGTTTTGTCACTACCGAGAATGACTGGACAGAGCGTTGTTCCATAGTACTTCGCATCCTTGGCAAGATCATCCTAAGTAAGAGTGAGCGGCAGTTCAAGTCAAAGTATGATAAGCTACATACCAACAACCTCCATGCCCAGTTGCCGGACATGAAGTCCTTGTACGAACGCCGGTTCGACTTGTCGAACATGCGTTTGGCCGAAAAGTCCATCTCGTCCTTGAAGTCCGGGTTGCGAAGCTGGTTGAGGAGGACTTTGTGAGGGTTCCGGAACCAGACGTCGTATTTCTTGAGCTTCCATGTCTCTGGATTGTCGCCCAGTTCGCCTTTAAAGGACAGTGCGAAGCTTGACCAGGGAACCTCACCAAGAGAACTGGCGTCGATCGTCGTGTTAAGATCCTTGGCATCCTCGTACGGCGACTGATCATGCATAGCAGCCCAGATCTGCATCAGTGTGTTGATATGGACCTGGGGTGCCTGCATCTTCGAATAGAGCAGATCTCCGAGTTTGAACAACTTTCGGTCTTCAAATGGCCAAAAGTCATCTGGGGAACGTGGAGGATTTTGGGATCATGCGATGGAGGAGGAGGCGGTGCGCCGCGAGGAAGGAATTTGCCATCTTGGGTGCATGGTCGACCTGAAAAACATTAGGCGTGTTCTGCCAGTGTCAACCCAAAGCAGCGTACCATTGATATACGGGTGCCTCTCACGCACCTCATCATCCTTCGCCTTGCCACCGTCGTCTCTGATCGGTGCGCTAGGATCCCCTAAGCCGTCCCAGTCATCATCACCTTCATCCTGCCCACCATCGTTGGGTCTACCGCTATCATCTCCCCCAGACATGTCTGGACTATCAATGTCCATGTCCTCAGAACCACGCTGGTTCGCATTTGGGTGATTTGTCGTTTGGAAGCGATTGGGTCGATTTAGCGCAATACCGGTATGCTGGGCACGGATATGATTTTTGAGGCCGGAAGTTGTCGACAGCATACGGTGACAATGGGGGCATGATTTCGTTGGGAGATTCTTAGGCTTGGTGGGCATGGTGGAGGAAGAAGTGGAAATGGATTACTGTCCAACGGTACACAAGGCAAGTTATGAAATACAAATTCAGAAAACCCGTCTGTGGAGACGCTGAGTTCAAAACACGGACAAATTTTCTTGCGCTACCTTTTTAGTCCTCTACCCGAACAGTCGCCTCCGTTCTTCCTTATGGCGCCCAAGCTCAATATTCCGCTTACTGCAAAAATGTGAACACATTCTAGCAACGCAAATAAGCATCCTGGTCTTCGCCCTGGTCTTTCACCAGAACCGGGAGAAGCACCGTTGCCACCGCCCAGTCCATCCGCGGAGGAAAAGAAGGACGAGCAGAACCAGAAGGCAGCTGAGTTGCGCGTCGCGGCCAAGCACCGACAATGGGCTCAGGCTGGTGTGGCCGCCATTGAGGACAGTCTGAGGCGTGAGGATGTTGACAGAGAGCTCCTTGCCAATCACCCGCCCCCAGTCCAACATGCACCTGTCCTAGCCTTCTCGAAGACGCCAGTTAAGAGTAACCGTCTTGTGTCGGCTTTTCTTGAAGATAGCTAAACGAACCATTTCAGCCACCATACCAATAGCAGACGAGGACATACCAGAGGACATCGCTGCTGAGGGTCTTGATGAGTCGAAGGCTGACGGCTATGAGGAAGGATTAGGTGCATTCTGATATGGTTTTACAAGAAGATGACTTACTATTTCTAGGACTTAAAGGGAATCCGGATGATAGCGGCGAGGATTCCAATGGCTATATCCCCAACGACGACGAGCTCGAGGAACTTGACAACGAGACGGCCATGATGGACGTCGATCAAGATGAGGATGACTTGGAACTGGTGCCTGCCACTGCCGTCCGAGGAAGAGGAAAAGGACGAGGTGGTTCTCGCGGTGCGCGTAGTGCCCCACGCGGACGGGGTGCTCGTGGACGTGGTGCTCGTGGTGGACGTGGTGGTGGGAAGGTAAGTGCTCGTGATGCCATCACCGCCCAAAGAAGCACTTCCTCGGCCTCGGGCACGCCAAACGTCACCAAGGCCACGAGCCGCAAACAAGCGTTGACAGCAAGGTACGTCTTGTTTTCCACCATCACCCATGCTTACTACGCTGCAGCGCCGAGGACTCGAATGTGGGCAAGAAGACCAAGCCTGCCGCCAAATCTGGCATTTCTATTGCGTTCAAGCCCCTCCAGCAGCAGCGGCAACGAGGGAACGATGTTCACCGAATCCAGGATAGTCAACCGGAGGACGATTCAGCATTCCAGTTTGGTGGCTATGCTGCTGACAAGGAGGATGATTCGGCTGAGCACAACGCTGCGAGTAACGAGGATATTGCTGCCAAGGGTAAAGATGGTCAAGTCGATCTTTCTAAATTCACGGTGCGTTATTACATATTTAATGATCCCAACTCTCATTTTCCTTCACCCTATGCTGTACCTATAATATAATACAGCACTCTAATAAGAGGGCATCGTATTACAATACAGGCTCTAATTGAGAGCACCCCCAGTGGCGGGTACTTATTATAATACAAGCGGGTGAGTATTATAATACAACACCCTGCCTTATTTAGCGGGTGGCGGGTGTAGCGGGCGGGCGCCGTAGCTGTTGTGATTGTGCCGTGATGCCGGATGCGACCAGTCACCGCTCATTGCCGTGAAATCACGGCACTTCCAAATCCGGATGTACCGCTCCCGCCCCGCTCATCCAGGTTGCGCCACATATTCCCGGGGCAGCACATTCCTCAATAAAAATAGATAGAGCGTGAATTTACACTGCTCATCGCTGCCGTGAGGAATGCCGTGAGCCCGGCATTTTTGAGAATCCCCGGGTACAGCCAGATATGGATGCATCCGCACCCCCCGCTTGCTCAGCGCGCCTGCCACACATCCGCGCATTTCCGGGTCTTATCTCTCACTGATTCATAATGTGTATCCTGCTCTGTGGACTGATGTGGTACCTGTAAGTGGAAGCCGCCGCTCACGCGCTCCTCTGTACTCAAATCCAATTTTTACCCCGCTGATTGTGCTCAGGCCACGCCACATGTATCTGCTTTAGTCACAGCCCAGTTTTAAGGCCAAAACCTCTTTCCACCCCTACCATCCATGCTTGGGAGGCGTTCACACCAAAACATCAATGGCTCGTCCGAAGTCACGATTTCGGCTACGTCATCCGGAACAGTGTGGCAGTCGGCGTCGCTGCTCCCGGCGTCCCCAAAATGCAATACGCCTTCAATAGACATTCCTACTCATTTCAAGTGTACATCGGCACACCTACTTACTCAGACCATTGTAAGATAGCACCATACGCGAATAGCATTGTTTTGGGCGGGCTCCCATCTGACTGCCTAATTCAGCAGCTTCCGGAGCGCTGTTTGCCGGGCGTTCAAGCGTCGTTTGATTCTCACCTGTGTTCTACCAGTCGACACCCGTCCGTGTGCAATATCAAATGAGAAAGTACACAATGCATTTCATTCCTCTACTAGGTCCACATCATCTTCATTATCGTCACCGTTGTCATCTCCATTGTTGATTTCAACCTCTATCACACGCGACACGGGAAGACCATCCAACAGCTCCTATCCAAGGGTGCAAATACTCATCCAATGACTCTCCAAGTCATCCGCCGTTCTATGCTGTATGTTCGCCTGTTCCGCTGCAAAAGCGCGAAGACCCTGCATGGACTTGGCATCAATTCCGGCACGCTCCTCCCGTTCACGCCCCCGCCACAGCTCGGCATTCCACCGGCAATACGCAATTACACGACGCATCTCTTCCAGCAGGAGTGTTACCTCCTCTTGCCAGCGCATCTTGCGTGCCCGAGCTTTGCACCACTTGATCTTGAGAGCTATTCAAAGTGTGTCTGATCAGATCAAAAGATACTAAGAATTCAATTGAGCTCACCTTCATGAATCACTGGGTCATCGTTACGCGTAGCAACGTTGAGGGAATCAATAGGCTCCGAGTAGCTATACCAGATCCAGGACAGTTGGCGGCGACCCTTCCCGCGAGACACTACCGCAGCTTCACTTGAGGGTCCGACAATCAACTCATCAATGAACCCCTGCTGTGCTAGAATTTGCCTTTCGGCCATTTCCTCTGATGTGAGTAATCGCTCATTCATACCCCTGACATTGGGGTCATTCAATACACGCAGCTCCCGCTCCCAAGGACCATGTCCGCGCAGTCAAAACAACGAATTCCGCGCCCAGCGATATCAAAGTTTGCTGAGGTAAATGTTTACCTGAACCTTGCGCTGCACACCCTCGGCTCGGGTTGTTGGATTTTGTCCCGTCACGTTGCGGACAGTGAAAAGGTGGCCGGCGGAACGTGTACGCAGCCCTTGGCGCAAGGATTCCAGGGCATCCCTGCATTCTGCTTCACAAAGCCGAGTCTCCGCATGCACCAGGCCCGCGACACATGCACGAGGAAGTTCCCGATCCGCCGAACGAAGTTCTGATGGCAGGAAGAGCTTGTTTCCTCAGGTAGTACCGACGCAGGAGAGTCGAGGACCTTCCGCTGATCCTCCGTAAGATATTCAATGAATTTTGGCATGAACACAATTGGAGGCGACGAAACTTCTTCAAGTCACGGAGAATAATGTTTCTTTGGCGTTCCACGCTGAGTTCTTGATAAGTCGTTCCGGACCTACGGGCTTTGATCTCCCAGGCAAGGCCGCGTCTACGCGGAATATATCAATATCTCATATCACGGTGTCCCTGATGAACGCTCACTGTTTCTCCTCGATTTCGAGTCCAAGAGCCAGAAAGAGACTCATGCTTGACTCGTGTGAGACGGAGCCGCTTCGTAAGTTTGCCTGCTCTTCTTGAGCTAGCTGCAATTGAATGTCCTTCATAGTCTCCTTGTTCTGTAAGTGCGGCTCGTACGGGCAGGGTTGCAACCGATCTCGGTCCCAGAGTAAGACTTCCCGCTGCCATGTCATCACGACATCGTTACCACAGAAGGTGACCATTCCGGTGTTGAAATCATTGAACTCGGTAGTGTGTATACGCGCCTCCTGTATCGCTTCTGCAAGGCGAGTAAGAAGGACCCGCCCTATATCAATGTGGTATTAGGTTTGTGATACCAAATTCGAGTATTGTAAACATACGGAAGGACTTGACGACACGATAATTATGCGCGCCGAAGATGTCATCCAGGGTATCCTTGCGGGCCCCTGGACCCATCATTTTCGTTTGCGCTGCCGCTCGATTACTCTGGGCCCAATTTTCTTCGATTGTTTCGCCGTGGGTCCTTCCTGCCCCAACAAGAAAGTTGAATGAGAATAGCGCATGACATTGTACCTTTTGTAAACTCAATGATTATTAGACGTGATACCGGCACAAGCTACATACACGATGTGCCCACAAGTGGAACTTAGGTACACAAAATCGAACTCGATTGGGGTCGAAATTGAGACGCCACTGTAGAGGTAACTGCGAGAGACGATCCGGAAAGTGAACGCCCCAGATGCAAACAATGTCGTATGAGAGGACCACGTTTAGGCGTGAATTGTCGCCTCCCATTGATATTGCAACAAGAGGATCGACGTTACAGTAGCTGAAGTTTCGATCAGATCAGCCAGCCTGGAAATTGAATCAATCACGCACCGCTCTCCACGCTGGAGATCGCCCATGCCATTTGGTCGCCAAACGCCGTGTCGTGAGCAAGTGACGCCGGCGACTCCGGTGGTTCGGAGACCCTTAGCGTTCTTCAAATCCGCCAAGAACGTTGCCTGAATAGATGTCGAATGAGGGTGAATGACAATGAATTTTCACATCTGGGAGATACTTACCTTGAAGCCAGAACAGCTGGCCATGTCGTCTTGACTGACAAAGGACCGAATGTGTTCCTGGTATGGCGCCTGCTCAATGAAAAAAGCCCATCCGTCTCCAAGAGGCGGGTCGCGGTCCGTCGTGGATACGATAGCATTACGCAAACGAAAATTGGCATCAATAGCCAAGAAAAGGGTGTAGATGAATCTCCATGTTACATCAGATCCCTCTTCAGGTCGGCAATAAACCACATACCTTTTCTCTGCTGATATTGACTCCCAATCAGGCGGGAGATTTCTGTCAGGGTGTGGACAGGCAGGGCATGCGACCACGAGCTCGCCTAGACCAGTACCCGCAACACCATTCGGCGCGTGTCCACGGCCGGCGCGCTTCAGTAATTTGAGATGACGCCATTGCCGGATACTACGGAGGAGAACTTTATAGCGCTGAGGCGCAGGGTTTGATGTACGATGCTCGGTCATAGTTTCCAGGGCTTTCCAGAGGTCCCAAGCTGGTAGTTTACCTAAACAATTCAGATTGTGAAAGAGCCGAAGTAGACTAAAGCTCAAAGCCGTACGTGGCTCGCGGGGAGTGGACGGATACCAAGAGCTGCGAAGGAGTTGTATGTAGTTCGGCGTAGCGGCAGTGCAACCGCAAAAGTAGAGGGATATGGAGTGTATCCCATTAGTGTGAATGACCGTGAAAGAATTGGTCGTTGTGACCGGTAGCGGGCATCGTGTGCCGGCGGGATGACCTAACTGGACAAAAGCACCAATCGCCTTCAACGAGCTCGGCTCGAAGAAGGTCCCATTCCATTTCTGTGCAAACAATGACTCATAAGTCCATATTCCATGAGGCGATAGACCAGCGATAGACATACCTCGATCCAGTGTAGTGGTAACGTGGCATGCAGGGAAACACAACAGTCTGCGCACATCAGCCCCACTGTGTGGCATTCATTCTCGCAGCATCGATACATCGCCGGTGTAGAGATGTCGTCGGTCGAACACCGAGAACAAATCTCTACATTATCACCACAGCCATCCAGCCTGAGAAGTTCTGTCAGATACGAGTCACGAAACGGGCGCCACGTCGACATTGGGTTGTCCTAAATTATATGTGAGTACTGACTCATGATGAGAGATGAGACATGTACTAACGCTGTTTCTGTACCGTGCTTTGACACGGATAACAACCCCGTGATTGGCCAGCGTCGCGTCACGTTCAAACTGGGTGTCGATGTTCTCCCCTAACAGGTACGAGAATCCGTCTACGGAATCTGCAAGAGCGGCAGCATTAAGATCCTCCTGCTCCTCGAAGGGAGGTGCCTCCATTAGATCTGCGAGCTCCTGGATACGTCGCTCCTTCCAAACCGTGCGACGGCCATCAGCAGATACGTCCAAGGTAAGAGCGACGGGAGCGCGATTGTCAACGCGGTCAGAGGCGACAAATGCGGCGACTTTGCCCTTCTTGCCGCGGGGAATCATTTGAGCAGTAGATCTGTAGGGGAACGGGGCTGGATGGTAACAAGGAGTTGTCGATAATGGATGTACAGTATAATGTCGTCGATTTATACCTACCTTCGCGGTAGTTTGGAAATTCATGAGGTTTCTAGCACGCCATAATGGTGTAACAATAATGTTTTACCAGTAATAGGGCGCTATCATGCGAAGTAGAAATGTAAGTGGCCACTTAGACGAAGTAATCCATAGTAAGAAAGTCGATCACCTCACATGCGACCGGCCTTCGCACTCACTGCCATTGCTAAGGACGACGCATGGGGAGCGGCAAAACCCCATGCATTCCGCATGGCAAGACACAACGTGATTCATTAGGAGGGCAGAGATGCAAGAGGAAGCATGCGATGGAATGAGGTTGAAGTCATCAGATGAGATCAGTGATCTAACTCTGTTGATCTCTGACTGCTACCAGTGATCTAACTCAGTTGATCTCTGACTGCCACCATCACCTCCTCACCTCATGGATGCGGGCTCGTCTGCCATAGTGGATAACGAAATCCACGCTGCTCCTCTTGCGAGCTCGCCGGATACAAAGTTCTGCGTCCCAGAATGGACTTGCATGGTGGGCGACAAACCGCGAGATGAACACGGCGAATTTTTTTTGGTGCGGCAGGGATCAATGGTTGGAGTTTTTTCTACTCGGTGCGTTGCCTTTGCGTTCAACTTCGCTAGCTCATTTGTCTAATTGGGAGCTAGTCTCTTGGCAGATCGCCTTATCAGCGGCCGGAGAGGCGGAGCTTATGATGTCTACACATCCTGGGAGCACGCTGTACAGGAGTGGCAGCGGCTTTGCAGCCAAGGAGAGCTTGGCTCTCACACTTGTCCACATGTGATTCCTGACCCGGAGCTCATCCAACGACGCCAGCGCAAGCCTTTCCCCACATACACATACATTCCGAACCCCGAGTCATCGTCAGTAGCAGACAACCACGACGCTGACGCGGACGAGCCCTCTCCTTCCCAAGCAGGACGTCACGGTTCCAGTATATGCTATGCCTTATTAGAGATGGACACGAGTCCATACTCGAGTATATTCGGACTCATCGTATGAGTAACTCTTACCTCAAACCCAATACTCAAGACTCGAGTCTTCACTCGAGACTCTACTCGAATATCTACTCTACTCGAGAGTACTTCATGAGTCTCGAGTATTCGAGTACTCGAGTACGATCCGAGTATACTCGAGTATACTCACGTATCAGCAAGCAAATTCAAACATAAAGACAGTGAAGATTAAAGTAAGTAGGTCGTAAGTGTATCAAGTTATATCCATATCAGTAGCATCCATATCAGTAGTATCCTGAGGTGAAGAAGCAGGCTTGCGCCGTCGAACCAAAACTACCTGCTCAATCGTTTCATAGAGATCATCGTCATCATCGTCAATCTCAACATCACCATCATGACCCGTGTCAAACTCTGAGACAGGATCCATACCATCGCGGAAATCAGAAAAGTCCATCTCCTCCGACTGTGCAACAGCCTTGCCCTTCCCCTTCCTCTTGGTCCACAAGTTCTCCTCAACATCATCCCCATCCTCGTCAACCACCTCATCCTCGTCAACCACCTCGTCCTCCTATATGCCCTTTTGGCGCAGTGGTTATACTCGTTGTTGTGCTGATGCACAGAAATGGCTGAGCTCCGTGGGTTCAATGCTCACGGGGTTCATTTTGTTCAAAAAATATATATTAGGAGCTGAATACTCACGAATACTCACGAATATAAGAATACTCATGAGTATTCACGAATATTTATGAGTATGAGTCTATCGAGTATTCGTGGCCCCAAACTGAAACTCTAGACTCACCATAGACTCTAGACTCTACTCTACTCACGTGCGAGTATACTCTTGGCTTGCATGATGAGTATGAGTTTATTCGTGAGTACTTTTTTTATTCTATACTCGCGTCCGACTCTATGCCTTATATGTCGACGGGTGCGGCACCATAGATCTGTATGTTGATGCGTGCGTTTCTCTCCTTATCATTCGAATCCCTTCTCATCGTAACCAAGCGCCGATGCAGGGCAGGCCCTCTCGAATGTAATTGCACGGGGACAATCGGCACATTTGCGTATAGGTCTCACATTAAGAGAGGTTCTACCTCCACACCTACAATAATCAGATTAATACATTTCTTATACTCATCCCTTCAGTCTGATCTGCCCTTGAGCTGTCATCCACGTGGCTGACGTTTCATTTCCTCTACCCTGTATCTCCGTTTTCATACATTTTCCTGCCATCTTCGTTCTCGAGCTTTCTTCGCCGCAACGCAATACTCCGACCTCGATGCCATGACCGAAATCCAAGCCCGGGAAACGCGGTCGCAAACCATGGATTTTTGGTACCAAGGTTCCATTTTTTGAGGCGGCCAAGGACGAGTGGATGGAGTCCTGCAAAGCCAAAACCAATACACAGTGGTCGCGCGCTATGGCCATTCGGTACTACATTGCGTACGGAGACTTGGACTTGAAGGTGTGTCTACTTCTGCTACTACAAGTGTCGCTGACAGTCCCGAAGGAAGACCTCGAGACAACACCGCCTATGCCGACGGACGGTCAAGTCACGAAATGGGAGGAAGATTTCGCTGAAGAGATTGCCGCTCTCTCTCTGGCGGCCGCAAAGGAGCGCGAAGACGAGGTGCTTGACCGAGCGAAGGTGTGTAACCTATTGCTCTTCCGCGAAAGGTGTCTCAGACGCATTGCAGAAGATTCTCGGCTAGTATCGTCATATATACGGGAATTCCAAGGACAAAAAGGAGGAAGTCATCCTCCAAACCATGATCTCCAACATGGACGGGACGAAGGACAAGCCCCGCCGCACCCAGCTCATCCAGATGTACACCAATATCAACTGGGAGAATGGACTACAGGCTGCCGTCAAGAAGAAGCACGACACGGTCGTCCAAGCAGCTGCCGACGCCTACACAGAAGCCCTCAGCCTCAATCCCAACGCGACTCGCTCAGACCCTGAGTCATATCTTTCTGTCCAACGTCGCGTTGTCAATGCCAAATGGAGCCAGGAGTCGGACACCGTTCGCCAGGATATGAAGCGTCTAGTCGACGAGAAGTGGGATCTAGATACGGCGAACTACGAGGCGACGAAAGCGGCAACACTTTCGCCCGCGAGATATCAAATGTGAGTCAAACATTTACTTTTTTTTATGGTACTGATTGCTTGCAGCGCTCTTGACAAAGGCGCCGCATACTTGCAGCGCGTCACAGATACCGTCGCTTCCCATATGGGCATGGTCTGCACCATCCTATTGTGCGGTCCTATTGCAGAGCATGATGCTCGCATCAAGTGTCGCGGGTATGTGTTTGTTGGTCTTGTTGGCATCATCCTCTCATTGCTACATAGCATCCATTCCGGTCGTACCGTTTCAACCAGTGTCAAATGGAACAATTTCGACCCCGCTGCCTACCAAAAGGTCGAGGACACCATGATCAAATTTGCAGCGAAGTGTTTCAGTAAGTCTTTGTTTCACTATTCCAGGGCAAGCGACTAAATACATTGATCTAGCGGACGCTGATATTGCGAGCCGCGCAATGGTCTCGTTCTCGGAGACCAACCACTCTGAGTCATCTACAAGGACAACGCCCAAAGGTGCACCGGCGCCTGATACGATCAACCCTGCCACAATGGTGCCCCCACTTTGGCCTCTACAGCGCCTTCTTCTCCTCCTTCTGCTGCGCCTCCTGCTCCTCCCTCCGCTGCGCCTCCATCTTCTCTCCCCGCTGTGCCTCCTCCTTCTGCCCCCGACGCGCCGTTGACATCGAGACGACCGCTCAACAAGGAGTTCGAGGTGCTGCTCCAAGTCCTCCCAGATGAAAAGCACCGTGGTTGTCTAGCAGAGCTGAACGCAATGCCGGATATATCATTCGAACGGGAGATGAACATGGTGTATGCTCATTCGCGGCTCATTGATCTCCTACCCGGCTCGCCCTTGAACAGCCTTTCGATGCTGCACAGATACATGCCGAAGGGACCTCGCGCAAAGATTGCCTGGCAGGAAGTCTTATTTGCGAGTGGGGAAAGCGATGGGCCAGCCAAGGTCGGAGAAGAAGGAGCAGGTCCAGAGTCGGATAGCCAGTTTAGTGCGGGCAACATCAACACCAACAATGCTGACTTCGACACCGGCAACATCAACACTGTCTCTAACCCAGTCGCCTCTCTCACCGGCGCCGCGTCCGCCGATCCGACCACTACTACTGCCGGATCTGCTTCCCTTCCTCCCGTCATGCTGCTCCCGCCGCTGTTGCCAGCCCGAGTATCACCGACCCCCCTCGCACTCCATCTGACGTGAGCAGTGCTCCGGACCCCGCTTCTTGGCCCATGTTGGTGTCGAGAATATTGTTGCCCCTCTGACAGCAATGCATGTCGACGACGATCTTCAGAATGACGTTGGCGCTCTCAGCTGGGAGCAAATGGATGAGTCGGATTTCTGGCCTGAACTCAAGCAGGCCGTCAAGGCGTTTCGACGCGGTTCCGCGTGGGGATCAGTCTGGATCAGTCTGATTGACTCATTTTTGGTCTTTGAGGAGATGGCTGGTTATGTAGACAACGGCAAAATCAAGTTGGGTACAGACTATCGTCCATCGGTCATCGCGGACTTCATGCGGCAACGCCGAAATTGGTCGAAGAAGTGGGACATTGGTGATCTCGAGGTCTTTGGGCAGTCATTCTGGAAATGGTGGCGCTCTCTGCAGCCCAGTTCCCGTATTCACGAGGATCGTCTCATCAAGCTGGACATTGTTGATTGGGACGGTCTTCAAGACAAATCGGGCAGGAATGGGATCACCCTTGTGATTGGGGTCTTACTCTGGTGGGGGGAGGCTGTCTCGGATCTCACAGACGCGGCGGGCCCAGGGCGGCGCGAGGACTGGGTCCTTGCTGTCACTGATGTGACATGGGCTCTGGATAATATGATCCGCCACGCCACATTTCGGAAAGTTTCCAAGGCCAGTTTGAACTCTTCATCACCAAAGCGGACCGCAGCTGAGGCTGATATCGAGAAGGAGAACACACCGTTAGCCAAGGCAAGTAACTTCTCTTCTACTACTTTCATGGAACTAATTTTCGTATGCACCGTAGCGATTGAGGAAGAAGTAATCTATGTACAAGTATCTGCTTCATCCGCGTGCATCCAGTGCACTTTTTATACCTTAGATTTTAGATACACATAGAAACACTACTTATACACTTCCTTTTGCAATGGGGTAAGATCCGACAAACCTTGGACACGGTTCCCGGCCGTCTACTTGTTGCAGGCGGCGCGTCAGTGCTCTTGGCCGGATTAGGAAGTTGGCCCGCATTGACGGGTTTGACCGCCAAGAACAGTGCCATGCGTGTTTGGGGGCACTAGGTGGCCCGGTACATAGATACAACTGTCACTGGTGATATACTATTACATGAAAAATAGTTGGTTAGCGGCGGGAAGCACACTTGAGAAAGATAGAAGAGAGACCCGGAGCGGAATCGAACTGGCGCGCGGCAAATTCCGAGTGACGTGGCCTTAAACTATCTGAGCGGGCGGTCAATTCTGTGGCGGGCGCAAATGGCCCGCGGGCATACACATGGGGAGCAGACCATTGTTGGGCCCTCAACTAGATATCTTGTAGGGAGAGGGTGTCCTCAGGGTGAATGGCAGGGAGGAGGTCACATTTTTTGGGATCCAAATACAGACTGGCACAATAGACAGGACAATGCGCAATCATAGCCAGGTACAGCCTCAACTGAAAGTGAATTGAGCACGGACCGAACGCAGAAATGCGCGGATGTGTGGCAGGCGCACTGAGCAAGCGGGGGGTGCGGATGCATCCATATCTGGCTGTACCCGGGGATTCTCAAAAATGCCGGACTCACGGCATTCCTCACGGCAGCGATGAGCAGTGTAAATTCACGCTCTATCTATTTTTATTGAGGAATGTGCTGCCCCGGGAATATGTGGCGCAACCTGGATGAGCGGGGCGGGAGCGGTACATCCGGATTTGGAAGTGCCGTGATTTCACGGCAATGAGCGGTGACTGGTCGCATCCGGCATCACGGCACAATCACAACAGCTATGGCGCCCGCCCGCTACACCCGCCACCCGCTAAATAAGGCAGGGTGTTGTATTATAATACTCACCCGCTTGTATTATAATAAGTACCCGCCACTGGGGGTGCTCTTAATTAGAGCCTGTATTGTAATACGATGCCCTCTTATTAGAGTGCTGTATTATATTATAGGTACAGCATAGGGTGTTTCCTTGTCAGTCTCTCGTTAAAATCGAGCCCAGTAGCAAGACTCTCGATGTTGCCAAATCACGAAGTATCAAGGCTGCGCGCGGCGGCAATAAGAAATGGAAGGAGGCCCATCTTGGCGACGCCACGGTTCAGGCAATCTTCCGGGACAATTTACTGCCTCTGGCAAAGGCTGTCCTTGCCACGGTAAAGCCTTGGGCGAGCCTTTCAGCAACGCAGGTTCAGGAATGCGTGGATGCTACTTATGGCGCGGACAGTGGGATTGTCATATGTGATGACCCGAAGGATCCATTCATGGGTGTGGTAAGTCTTGATTCTTCTAGTTAACAAGATCTAACAGTTATTAGCTGGCGGCGCGCTTCACAAACTTCCGGAGTGAATTTGCAGCTGCCAGTGATAGGGCCGTACGCGATGTCATACAGGAGAACTCCGAACTCTTCGACAGCGAGGAAAGCATCAAGGAGTGGATCACCTTCATGTGTACGCCTGTCGAGGGCCCCGGTGGTGCCAAGACCGCCCCTCGTCAATGGAAGGAGTGGGTTGATGCCAAAAAGCACCGTGTATGTCGTCTCTTTCTCCCATCTGATCGTTCTAATTTCCTACAGGGCTTCCTCCAAGCTCCTATGATCCTCCGCGCCCTTGGCGAGGTCTGGGGGATGGTGCTTGAAGACATACCTGAACATCTTCGACCGGCAAAGCCCCCAATCGGCGCTCTCCTCCTTTGTGATCAAGCGGTATAGTTTTACGCTCATGTGTTGTTACGGTACTTATTTACGCCTGTGCAGAACGATCGTGCTCTCAAACTTTGGGAATCCGGCCAGTTCATTGCACCCAATGTCAAAAGTCGTACGGCGCTTCTCTCCGCGGACAACTATGGCGACCATGGGACAATCGTCGTCGAAAACGGCAAGAGAGTCACGAAGACCATCAAGCGTGCCACGCAGTACATGGCAACGGCAGAGAGATGAGATGATGGTGTTTGGGCGGAGATCAGCAAGGCGGCGATGGAGTTCCTCGATAACAGTCCCAAACATCGCAAACATGCCAAGGGCGGTGCAGTGTCGACGGGCGACGCGAGCTCAGAGGCGGTAGATTCGGAACCGGACTTTTTTATCGCAGATTTGAACTGGTCAGACTAAATTGCAGTACCTACAACGTAGATCAATAGAATGCATGCGCAAATATACATTCATTATTAATACCAATGCCCGATGAACAATGCTTGCTAAATACCCTCTGTGAACATCTCTGTGAAAGATAGTGTGTCTCTGGGAAACCACCGGCAGCTCTGAGAGACACTGAGAGACGGGCTTAGAGGTGGAAATGATCTCCCGGAGCCAGGTACGCATCTCGCGGAGACAAGTCATCTCTTGGCGTCTCTGATGGCTCTGGCATCTCCCCAGAGACGCAGAGACACTGAGAGACAAACCTACCGTTTTCCTGATGAAGTTCAACAATCTTCTTTGGTAAACTGAATTCCTGGATAGCTGTCGGGGGAGAAGGCACAAACGGCGGCTGCGGAGGATGAGGGGAATGGTGTAAGTTGCACGCATGAGTACTGGGCGGCGTCCTATGAAGCGACGCAGAATAAGTTGGAAAATAGAAAAATAGGAGGAAGAGTTTATGACGGAACCCGCGCCGACTTCCGAGAATCACAGACACGTTCGAGTTCGGTCATTTAAATTAAGTATGTCTAGTCAAATTGGGTTCAAGAAACAAGAAGTAATACTAGCACACAAAATGTCGCCAAAACTGGTCTTCACTTACACCAGCCATTGCCCAAAGTAGAGAAATCAAATATCAATAACACAACATCTCAACTACTAGAGTCTAGCACTGCCTGGACATGATTTTGTCAAATACACAGCCAGAAGAAGTGCCGCCGACACTAATTCCAGGACCTTGCAACTTACTCAGTGCTCATTCAATGGCGGCGGAGAAGACCTACTCCCGTAAAAATGCTTCCTGCCCACCACTTGTGACTGTCTCCCACAATTGCTGCAGCAATGGGTGTTCCTACTAGAGATGCGAGTCCAACAGGGACTGAGGCCATGGCAAGTCAAAGTCTGTGGTATCTGTGAAGCATCAAAATTAAAGGGAAGAAATCAACCTACCCCAACCGGGTCATATTAGGATCCAAGGAAAGCGCCACAGGGAAGAATAGAGACACCACTACGAATGAGTTCAGACGTCCAGCCAGTGTAACGTTAAAATTGGGCTAACCCGTCCCGGAGAAGAAGCCATATCTGAAAATGCATGAGTCCTACACATTAGTTGTGGTATAATATGAAATGCGCACAGGATGCAAAAAAAAAATGATTGATGCCCATGTCTTACAGACCATCATGACCAAGGCTACAACATCAAAGAATAGAGGAAGTCTGATAATGCAGAACTGTACGAGCCAGGATCCTGCCACTGTACTGTAGAATTTTAATCAATTCGTCAGTCACAGGTTATAGGCAACCTCAATTTGACAAAATGTCCCAGTCACTGAAAATCTTGCAAAAATTCCCCCGGCGGTGTGAATCAAGCACAGTTCCGGGACTTCTCACCAGAGGAGTCAACCTGTAGGAATACATAGACACATAAAGGCTTGTGTCTTAGCCCCACGGTAACCCAGTAAAGGGAGTGTGTGACCCTTATTTGGGGAGCCGTTAACACGGGTGCTCAGTGGGCCTGGTGTGTCTGTTATCAAGTTACAACATGGGACTTATAGTCCGCCATAGAAAGTAAAGCAAACAAGATGATAATTCAAAGACAAGTTAATACAGGGTTCAATCAACTACTATAACAAGGATTTTACATAACACAACTAGTGAGATAACTACTCCATATTATAGTGCCCCCTCAAACTAGAGTGTTCAATCTGTGGAGTCCATATGATTGTCTTTTTTGCCCTTGGCATTCTCTGAAGAGTCCTCAATCTGCTCTTGTAATGTCCGCATCCTATTGCACAATGTTATCCAAGATGATTTGGCTCCAGACAACTCCTGAAAAGCACTTTACAATAACCGACTTATAAGCAAAGTTCTCGCTGGTTGTCTGGGAGGTGCATCCCTCAATCACTGAGTCAAGGGTGGAATTTGGTCAGCTTGGAGACGGTCTTCTAGCGTGTTTGTTGTCCTATCTCCAGTTATGCTGCCTTCCCCAGCATTCCCGTCACCTCCGCACCTAGATCTCCTGTGGCTGCCAGCTCTGGTGCCTCTAACTGTGGTACTGGTCACTTCCTTGTGCACAAGGAACATGTCTAGAGGAGATTGAACTCTTAAAACCACATAAGGGTAGTCTTGTTCCATTGGCGGTGTAGCTTCCAAAGCAGACAAAGGTAAGATGTCGACTTTCGGTTGGAATTACCGCATATATACCAAAGATTGCTGATTGTGTTGCCAGTGACGGATGCGTTGGTTGAAGGATTCAGAAGCACTGCTCCTTATATGTCGCCACAGGTCCGCTGCAACCCGCTCGATACAGAGCTTGTGGAAGGCTGATATCACGCCAGTTAGGATAAGAATGTCTTACACACGGGCGCCTTATACCCATAACTCCCTATTCCCATTAGAAGTTGTTCTCAAAAACATCCGTTAGATAGAGAACCCTTCCGTGCTTGTGCGCGCCAATGCAATTAAAAGGCATAGAGCATAGTCAATGGTAGTTTCCGCGGGAAGGGGGCTAATCCTGGCATATGCAGAATCAAGGAGGTTTGGGGGTTCTACTTGAGTGGTGTCTGAGGCTATGTTGAGTATATCAGTCTGAACTGGTCTATTCAATAGTAATGGAGTTATTTAGTTTACTAGCACTTTGAGTCTGCATGGCGTGTGGCGCTAATGGAGGAGGTTGAGTCCTGCCGCTGGCTGGATTCACATTGAATAGCCGCTCCCTCGGAATGTTTTCTACGGGATGAATAATGGCGTCCCTCATTGAGAAGTTACACAGCAAATTGGTGTTTTGCGGACTCCGGCTTTGTACATTGGAACTATAGTGTGGGGGTGATTGACGTGTGAAGCAACTAGAGTCGTCTCTCCTTAATGGAGAAGGGCTACAACTACAAGGCGAAGGGGACCGCGGTCTACCAAACGGTGATTGAAACACTTGGTACCGTGGGTAGTAGCGCAAGGCTGAAGATCTACCAGGAGAAGAAGACCACCTGGACAATCCATAGCAGATAGGGGAAACCCTTCTGTCAGGTAAGGGCAAAAACCAACGAGAGGAGTCTTGGTAAGTGCAATTGGTACTTGCACGCCTCGACGGGGATCTTAAAGACCGTCCTCTTTGACCAAAACCTGTGCTTGAGTTGGTTTCTGAGGATGAGGATATGGCTGAGAATGAGGATCTGGCAATATCCTCAATGGGCAGCTCTGCATTAGATGCAGCACTATCAGCAGCCACACTGTCTAATTGAAAAGAGCCTAGTTCCAAAATAGGTGCAGCGCTATGAGCAGCCACACTGACTAATTTGGGAGCGCCTTCACCTATTGGCTCTGAAGTAGGCGCGGGACTATCAGCAGCCACACTATTCACTTGCATAGCCGTTCCGGCTTCCTTGTTGATTTCTTTGTTGAGATCCACTACAGCTTCGGACTGAGAGGCTGGATAGGTATTGATCATGGCTTCATCATCCATGTAATTGTCTCCGTAATCAACCTGATCCCCCTTCTTGTTGTGTCGAGCCATGTCGTCCGCTATCCTTTTGTTGCCTTGAGTGGAGGTATTGTTTGCCCAAGGTTCCCACCGGCCCGTTCTGTTTTACCGCACAGCTGGAGGTTTTACCCATCTCTGCTCTTCAACTAATTCCCGCATTTCACCTACATAGTAGTGAATATTGAAATGAAAAGGTTGCAGGTGTTTGTCGTTCTCCCTTGCTGACTTTGCCTGAGCTATCAGGGTTTGTACGTGCCTTCAAGAAGCGTCTCGGTAGTCAATGAAGAATTCTCTAATACTCTTCTCTGCTGTTAAAAGACGAGTACCCAGAGAGGACGAGGGATAAATAAACGGGGTGTGTTCAGGAGCTCAGGAATGAGGGAAGGTAAGCTGATAGTGAGGGTGCTCCTTGATGTTCAACCAAGCCAGGTTATGTGGAAGAGCGTCCTCTCCGGTAAGGATCTCAACTCCATTGGGGTGTTGATCTACTTGTTGGACACAAAGCGGTGTCTGCATCACTAAGGCCAGGAACCATGCCATATCTGTGTTGCAATTGTAAATCCAATATTCAACATGCATCCCTTCTGCATACGGGATAGTTGGCTGAATTTGGTCTTACTCCTCTCTCAAAACAATCTCCTTCCTCCATGCAGCCAATCCTTTGGGCTGAAACAGCATGAAGAACTGCACAAACACATCTTTCTCCTTCATACCTCTCTATATAGCCGCAACCTTCTTCACTGATTCTTGGAAGCTGAACAAGGAGTCCAATATGTGAATGTCATTGTTCAAAGAGTACAAAGGACAATCCTCCCAGAATTCTCGGACCACTTCTTCTTGCACATTCTGAAGTGCCTTAATACTGTTATCCAGCTGTGTATTGCGGGTAAGGAGAGCACTGACAAAGGGAGGCCAAATTTAATTAGCTAGCCTTTCCCCCCCTCACAAACATCCGTCCAACGCTGATCTGTTCTGCTAATACTTGCTTGAAGGGCGCGTAGGATGACTTGTATTCTTGGACAATGACACTCAGCCATGATCAACGGGCGGAGTATAACTGTGATATTTGAGTAAAGTCAAATCGACCAAGACTTCCGTCAGCAAAAAGCCAAGATGACTGGATTCCCGTTCTAGGGTTCAGATTGGGAGGGTAAGGGCCAGGATAGTAAGGACAGGCATTTGAAGGATTGTAGCCATACAAGCTGGATGAGAAGGCAGCGTTGGGGCTACAAATGGTGAGATGAACGGGAGAGTCTGTGTTTTTCATCATCCAGTCAAAGTGAAGGGAGAGGGGAGGAGTATTCGGAACGCCAGGAAGAAAGGCTTTGATTCCAAGCGCTAGATCAGGGTGGATCTCTGCCCAGTAACGCTCTGGGATGAGGACTGTCAGAACTGGGAATTCCCGCCCATCTAGGGATCCAAGATGGGCGGGATTCTGTACTTGATTCTCGACATCAGAGTCAACAAAGGATGAACAACCATCACCTAAAAGCCATACCGCTGTCCTATCTATGGCAGCGCTATAGCGGCCACCACTAAAAGTTGGTTTAGAAAGTCTCTGCACCTTCTCAACAACGGCGCTATAGCAGCCATTGATCTTGAGCTTGGTGGGAGTGGGCTTCATGGTGGAAAGAGAAAGGCAAGATGTTCCCACGGGCCCAATTCTCCTTCCTTCCTAGGCATCTTTCCCACACCTAAAATAGAACCGTTGTACAACTAATGAAGTTGAGGCACATTTCTGAGCGAGTACTCTGATACCCATAAATCCTCTGTTGGGTCGTAGTCCTTTCATTGTACTAGGTATTTCCATTGTGTTCCTACTTTTGTCTTGAGGTTCTTGTGTCCTAGAATAGCTTTCACTTCATATTCCTCCGTTTCCACCTTGAGTTCCCTCGTGTTTGATAAGGTGGTCCTTTCTCCAACTTGCTTGTCTGAAGGGATGTAACACTGAAGATGCTCCAAATTGATTACTGGGTGCATTGGGTACGTGTCCGGCAGACAAAGACAATAGACTAAGGGATTAATATGTTCCATTACTTCAAAAGATCCAATGGTCCTTTGAACCAATTTCTTCCCTGTGCCTTCGACATTGATAAGTTCCATGGTATAAGAATTGATCAGTACTAGATCTCCGGAAGACAGTTTCTTTACTGCTCAACGTTCTTTGTTATAAGATTGGGCTTGTTGTTCCTGTGCAAGCGCTAAAGCATCCCTAGCCGCTGCTCAATGAGCTTGGAGAGAGTCAGACCAGGCTTGCCCTTTCTGGCCCAGGTAAGCAGGACACTTGGAGTTGCTTTGATCTCAAAGGATGGCCGCTGCTGTTATCTGCAATTCATATCCTAGTAGTAGCGAGTTCAAAGTTCAGCCAGTGGATGAGTGTACTGAAGAATTATAAGCCCACGCCACTTTGCTAAGCCATTTTGACCATAAAGTACAATCCTTCGCAACATATGCATGTAACATCTGTTTGATTGTTGCATTTAGGATTTTGGTTTGTCCGTCTGTCTGAGGATGATGTGACATGGACACAGCAAGTACACCACCATATTGTTCCATGACTGCTCACCAGAAATTGGAAGTCCATCTCTTGTCTTGGTCTGCTATGAGTCTGTCCGGCATTCTGTAGACGTTGATGACTTTCTCAACAAATACTCTGGAGAATTCAAATTGATTCATAGTTCCGTGAGTGGGGATTATCAGGGCGTATTTTGTGAGTTTGTCCACTACAACAAGGATTGTGTTGTATGCTTAAGTTCCAGATGGAGGTAAACCAATAATCAAGTCTAGCAAAATTGTGAAGAACAGTTGGTGGGGTATGTGAGCCAGCTGTAACCTGCCCATCCCAGCTCATTGATCAACCTTAATCTTTTGATAGACATTACACAAACGGGCAAACTCCTGAGTATCCTTGGAAAGGTTCTCATTCTCAAGTAAAACTTCATCGGTCCTTCATAAGCAGATTCATACGCTGTCTCATCCATGCGCTTCAGGATTTCCGGGATGAGGGAGGAGGGAACACATAAACGGTGTTTCCAATCGACATCAATGAAGTAGAGCAATCTGTTGCTGCCCTTCACAAATTGTGAGGGTGTTAAGGGAGTGGAAGGGTTGGCAATTTCCGTAACATAGTAGTTCTTATGAGATTAATCTTTGGCATATCCTTCTACAAATTGACATTTCATCTCCTCATTCATACCAACTAGTAGGTGCGCTTCATCCTCTTCATTTGGGCCATCGGGTACGCCCGTCTCTTTAACCGGTAGCGGATAGGTCCAGTGGTCATTTATAAGGGAGTCTTCTCGAGAACTTTCTGAGCAACTGGAGCTTGATTCAGATTCATCTCCGTTGGGAGAAGCGCTATGAGCAGCTTCTCGACCTTTAGATAAAGATATCTTTCCTGCCCAAAGTGAATTAGGAGTGGCGCTATTAGCAGCCATTATTTCTTGTTCCTTCTAGTTCTTTTGTGCTTGAGTCTTCACTGCTAAAGACCCTACCTTGATCAACTCCTCAACCCACATAACTGTAAAACCAGCCTTCATAGCCGGCTTGAAGGACTCCCTTTTCTCAGCCTCTTCTGCTTAATTTCTAGTGTTCTCGGAAGGCGTGATTGAAGGGATATAGTCCTTAAATGGTGAGAGATGTTCTGGTATTTGTGGTAACCTGGATAGAGGATTTACATTGGAATGAACTTTTCCTGGTTGATGGACAAACTGAAGACCTGGATATGCAAAGAAAAATGCCCCCCAGGCGGCCAAGCAATGGTTCGCGTTCTTGTAAACTTGCGCCCATTGTAACGCTGCGTGATCCGTTACCAAGGTAATCTTCTCTCCCTTGACAAAAGGCTGGAATTTTACTAGTGCCTCCTTGACCCCTAAAGCTTCTTGTTTGGTAGTGCTGTAGTTTCTTTCCGCACTCTTAAGGGTGCAACTTCAGTAGGCAATGACTCTCTCTATATATACAACAGTCTCTTCAAACTCCTCGGCCCATTCCTGCGTGTTCGGACACTTCATCAATAAGTAGTCCTTACTGATGTTGCTGACCAACATGGGTATTGGTAGCCCAGCTTTAAAAGCTTTGAGGAGCCGGTTGTAAGTGGGAGTATTCTTCAGGTCTCCTATTCAAATAGCTTGTACCTGTTGCTGTTAGCAACTGACTATAGCCACAAGACTAAACCAGGTACCACAGAGAAACCTTGAGTAGAGAAAGTGTTTGCGTTGTTGAACTAGGCTAGGCCAGGTGTATAAACAAGGTCAGAACTAGAGTACAATGATGCTACGCTACTGCTTATATACTAGTAAGTTGAAGTTTAAAACTCCTTGTCCATATGTATTTCCGCTAGGGATGGCTTCACGCCCTTGACCCAGTATTGTATGCTACTAGTCCGTAAAATCATTAAATACAGGTGATAGCTGCATGTAAGTAATAATACTGAAACAACCATGTGTGCTACAAGTGTTGGTGGTGTATATACAATAGAGAATTTATGAGGTATCGGCATGTATGATATCATCCATGTGTTTGGCATGAGTCCGTCATGAGTAAGGCTTTGGTAATGAAAAGGAGTATGATCGGTAACAAAACAGATGATGAAACAGTCCGTTGGTTGATAAGACAAGCCCCCAATAAGATATGATGAGATGTGAAAATGTGAAAATATGGCAACTCATAACATCACCCCCTCCTTAAGGCGCAAGTTCCATTCTGCGCCAGAGTTGTTCCATAAGTGCTTTAGAGGGTAGTGTGTCTGCTGGGGTTTCAGTGTTGGGTGACGGCATGGGCCAGAATAAATGGGAAGGGAATTGTGTTATGGGAATCTCGATGCAAGCAAGCACCGGTGGCTTTGGTTTGCTTGGGTCGCTAATGGCTTCGTCGGCATTTTTGAGATTGCATGCCAGTTCCCATGTCTGTTTATATGTGCCATAACCCTTCCAGTGGACCTTGTATTGGAAACCCCCTTGGTACTTCTGAAAATTAACCACTTCCTCAACCTCCCATTCCGGCTCGTCTCCTTCCAACACGGGTGGTGGACACATGTCTCAGCGTTGTGTTGGAAACTGAGGCTCGTAATAAGGTGTCAGCAAGGCCTCATTGCACATGGGATGGATGCTCTTCCATGTGTGAGGGATCTGAAGCTTGTAAGAGCTTGCCCCAACTTTCTTGATGACCTTGAACGGCCCGAAGTGTTTGTCATCTAGCTTCTTCATTGGCCTGTCCGTGCTGAGATTTGTCCCTTCCAGCCATACTTTGTTGCCTTTCTTGTAGTTCACTGTCTCTGTTCTTTTCCTGTTATAAAACTGTTTCATATTCTCCTTCGCCATCTTCAATGCTGACCCAACTTCATTCCAAGTTTTCCTCATTCCATTGGCAAACTCCTGCACAGTCTCATTTCTTGATGTCATCTTTGAAGCGGTGCTTTTGTATGGGTGCCTGCCGATATCTGCGAAGAATGAAGTAACTTTGATTGCCGAGTGGACCCAATTGTTGTAAACAAATTCAGCAGAGGGTAACCATTTGTGCCAGTTATTCTGATGGTAATTAACAAATAACCGTAAGAAATGTTCTATCTCTTGGTTCAACTGTTCCGTCTGTCCATTCGCCTGTGGATGATATGCCGTTGTGAAGTTTCCTTCGATACCCAGCAACCGGTACAACTCTTTCATGAAATGTGAGTGATATTGTGGACCTCGATCATGTATTATCTGTTGTGGCATCCCGTGTATGGGAAAGATGCAATCACAATAAATGCGGGCCATGCCTTTTGACGTCAGGGTAATGTGTGTTGGTATGATGCATAACCACTTTGTGAGGTGATCCACAAATGTGCTGATCACATTATATCCTCTCAACTCTGGCAACTCTTCAATCATGTCCGTCCCTACTACCTCCCATGGTTTGTTTAGTACATCAATAGGGTGGAGGGGTACAGCCGGCTTTGTGCGATGTGACTTTGTAGCCTGGCATTTTTGACACCCTTCTACATATTCACAGACGTCTTGGCTAATTCCTGACCACCAATAGGTGCATGTGATCAACTCGAGGGTCTTGTATTGTCTGGAATGCCCTGCAAGCTGTGCGTTGTGATGCATTTCACTAACTTTTCCCCGCAATTCCTTGTCCTTTGGTATGTAAATACAATCTTTCCATATAATAAGTCCATTTTCCTTCTCTTCCCATCCTTTTTCTTTGTTTTGCAATACTTTTTGTACATATCTGTCCTTGTTTCCTTTTCTTTGTTTGATTTTGTTAAGTAATTTGTCCTCTGATGTAGCTATTGTATGTAAAGAAAATTGAATTTGTGAAATAAAAAACTCCGATTTGAGCAAAACAACATTTTTGTTATTATTTTCCTTCTTCTCAAGGCCTGTCATCCTTGACAAGGCATCAGCTTTCCCCATCATCTTTCCCAGCTTATGAATCATTTGTATGTTGTACTCCGACAAGTCCGTGACCCATCTCGCTTGTCTCCAATTCAACCTCTGCGGCTTTTGGAAATACTAAAGGTTCTGATGATTGGTAAAAACCTCCACTGTATCCTTAGCGCCAAGGAGATACTGCCTCCAGTTGTTGATTGAGTCCATAATAGCCATCATTTCCTTGTTGTAGATTTTGTAGTTGCATTCAACTTCGTTTAGCGCGCGAGATCAAAAAGCCACTGGTTGCCATTTCCCGTCAACAAGCTGGGAAAGAACAGCCCCATTTGCATAGTTCAAGGAGTCTGCCTCAACTCAAAACTTGCCATTGTCCCATGGTACAATCAGAATAGGTTCTTCCACAACCCTCTATTTCAGCTCCTCAAACACCTTATGCTGCTCCATGCCCCAAACCCATTTGCCCTTCCCAGTTAGCAAAGTTAATGGCTTTGCTACCCCCACAAATCCCCGTATAAAACATTGGTAGAAATTGCAGAAGCTCAGGAATGACTGTACTTCCTTCTTCTTTGTCGGCTCCCTCCATTCATTCACTACGGCCACTTTTGCCGGATCTATCTTCACTTCTCCTCCACCAACAATCACCTCCAAGTAATCTACAGTGTGTGTCTTGAAACTACATTTCTCGGGCTTTAGATACAACTTATTTACTCACAATATTTCTAATACCCTGCGTACAATCTGTCTATGCTCCTTGAGAGTGTTTGTAAAGATAAGTATATTGTCCAGATAAACTATAACATGTCCTTCGTCAATTAGCTCCTTCAGAATGTGATTCATGAACAATTGGAAAGTGGCTGGCGAGTTTGTGAGTCCAAAGAACATAACTGAGGGTTCTAATAGGCCTTGGTTTGTTCTGAACGCCGCTTTCTACTCATCACCTTCCTTGATCCAAATGTTATTGTAACCCCATTGGACATCCATCTTTGTGAACCACTTTGCCCCCTTCAGCTTATCAATAAGCTCTTGGATCAATGACAAGGAATATTGGTTTTTGATTGTCATGTCGTTCAGCTTCCAATAATCCTGTACTGGCCAAAGGCTTCCATCCTTCTTCCATCCTTCTTTTTGACAAAGAAGAAAGGTGATGTCATAGGTGAAATTGATGGCTGTATACGTTCTGTCTGTATGTTTTCTTCCAGAAACTCATCTAATGCCTTCTGCTCTGATGGACTAAGAGGGTAAACCTTGCAGTCAACCAGTTTGGAACCAGGCATAAGTTCTATTGCGTGGTCCCAAGGTCTTTGCCCCGGCAACTTGTCAAAGTCCGCCTTGATGAATACATCAGAAAATTCCTCGATGTAAGGTGCAGCAGCAGATGAAGGCTGTTGTGATCTCAGCTTTTCACCGCTTTTGCAATAATTGTCCCAGTCCATCCAGAACAACCGCTCTCCCTCTTCCAACTTCTTCTCTACATCTTCTCCTTTATCTTCTGGTGAGTCATACTCGGGTAAATAGCCGCAACAATCTGGACATTGGTTGAAAGTCAACGTGGATTTGGTCCAGTTGATCGTGGGATTGTGATATTGCAACAAATCTAAACCCAAAAAGATACTTGTCTTGCCAAGGTTGGTGACCGCCAACTCAATCTTTTTGGCATGATTGCCAATCTTCATTCAAACCTCCACAAAACCTTTGATCACCCCTCCCTCGTTTAGGGTTCCATCTGTATTATAAACAGGGAGCTTAACCGGTAACTTCTTGATCGGGAGTCCGTTCTTTTCAACAAATTCTTTATTGATGCAAGAACGTGTTGCTCCACTGTCGAGGAGGGCATTTCTTTCCCATTCAGAGCCTGTGTGCATGCTCTCTATGGTTACTCAGAGTTTCATATCCTGCCCCTTTGTTCCCCTGATGTACTTCCTTGACTTTTTCAATTCTGTCACAACTTCCACCGCAGCTTCCTTCGTCAACGCTCTGATTGCCATTACTTTCTCCTCCGTCGCTTCTCTCTCTCTCCGCTCCGGCATCCATGCTCTCAAAATTCCCACTGCTCTCGACACTCTGTCCTCTCTTAGCCGTTGTGTGATCCACTCAGGTATGTTTGGTTCAAATCTTTCTCTCGCAGGTTTTGTTGGTGAAGTCGTCAATGATATTTTGAATGTATGAGTACCAGTACTATAAATAGTTTCTGCATCTGACAACTCTTCCCTTAGTGATTGCTCCAGCAGAAGTGCGTCTACTGCGGGAGCTTCGCAAAACCCAACTCTTTAGCCAACATCTCCTTCTCTTTGTCGTTCATTTTGGTTCACAGACCCCAAATCTGTTGGGGTCGACCCTTCTTAGGACAGAACCTGCTGACATGGCCTTGTTTGCCGCAGCTAAAGCAGAGTCCCCTTCGACGTGCATTGTCAATGTCCATTGTCAGCAACTGACTATAGCCACAAGACTAAACCAGGTACCACAGAGAGACTTAGGGAAAAGAAAGTGTTTGCGTTGTTGAACTAGGCTAGGCCAGGTGTATAAACAAGGTCGGAACTAGAGTACAATGCTACACTACTGCTTATATACTAGTAAGTTAAAGTTCAAAACTCCTTGTCCATATGTGTTTCCGCTAGGGATGGCTCCACACCCTTGATCCAGTGTTGTATGCTACTAGTCCGTGAAACCATTAAATATAGTTGATAACTGCATGCAAGTAATAATACTAAAACAACAGTGTATGCTACAAGTGTTAACGGTGTGTGTGCAATAGGAAGTCCATAAGGTGTTGACATGTATGATGTCATCCGTGTGTTTGACATGTGTCCAACATGAGGAAGGCTTTGGTAATGAAGAGGAGTATGATCGGAGACAAAACAACTGATGAAACAGTTTGTTGGTGGATAAGACAAGCCCCGATAAGATATGATGAGATGTAAAAATGTGAAAATGTGGTGATTCATAACATCCATCGGCTTGCTGGTACCTTTATAGGTAACACTGGTAGCATCTTGTCATGTGGTTGGCTGCAGAGGTGGGGTTGTTGAATTGACTCTCAATGAAGTTGCCTGCAGAGCCTGGGGCCGGGCCTGCATTCCGGGCCTCTTGCTCGCCATCTGCCGTCTACAACTGATCAATCTGAATGATCTGTTTCTTCCATTCTCCGTAGTCTTCCGGCAACCCGTCTTGGCTACCATAGATCTGGTCAATGATCTTGTTGATATTGGTCTCGAGAAGCCATATGATGTATGTGTCATTCTTTGAATATCCTGCCTAAGTGATTAGGATCTCAAAATTCTGGAAAAAATCTTCGGTGGTGTCTTGCCCTTGGCGCAACCGCTCAATCTGGTCTTGCGCGTCCCGCGCGAGGTTGGAATCAACAAATTGCTCCTTCAAATGTTCCTTAAACTGTGCCCAGGAAACTCTCCATTCCTCTCTTGATTCACTGAAGTTCTGGTCTGTGTAGTTCTGGACCCATGCATTGATGTGATCTTCTCAAATGTAGGAGAGAACAACATTGATCCTTTTGGAGTCAGATGTGATATTGTTCTTCTTGTCATGGATGTATGTGAACATTGATCGCCACCAGCTCTTGTACTTGGTCTTGTCCCCGCCATAGTTGTAAGGCTTGTTGACAAGGGATTGGCCTTTGGGTTTGGCATTAGCGCAACAATCAGACTTGGGTGCTTTGTTGGGCATGATGAATTGGGATGGTGGAAGGTAAAAGGGTAAGGATAGGGATGTGGGTAGTTTTTAATGAATTAGGTGAGGGAATAGAGGTTTGAATGAATAAGGAGGGATTGCCTAGATCTGCAAGAGTATTCAGGACTTGATAGGGTGGGGAATGATGATGTGTATTGTAAGGTAAGTAATGTAGGTAGGTATTGTGACTGTCTACGCTATTTTACTGACTACTGACTATGTATTTACGGAGCCCAAGAGCTCGTCACAAGTTTGCAATTGCCCAGCCAACGTCCCTCTGGTGTGAGGTAAGCCAAAGTTTTCCTGGGAACGGGGGTTGACCCATAAACAGCACCCACTGAAGTGCAACTGCCAAAAGTTTGTTCTTGTGAGAGCGGCTACTTCCAGCACCTGAGGCAGTTATCTCTAACTGTTAGCCAACACTACTGGGACCAATACACATGTATGCGGACGTGCGCTGGAATTAGGAATCCGTCAATCTGTAAACAGGGAAAGGGAATTGTAAAGTGTGCAATGATCAAGCGGCAAAGTGCCAATCAACAATCAGGGGTGTGTGGTAGGTGGTAGAAAGTAGTTTTGACCTTCTGTTAGCAACTAACTATAGCCACAAGACTAAACCAGGTACCACAGGGAAACCTTGAGGAGAGAAAGTGTTCGCGTTGTTGAACTAGGCTAGGCCAGGTGTATAAACGAGATCGGAACTAAAGTACAATGAAGCTACACTACTGCTTATATACTAGTAAGTCTGTGTTTGGGACTCCTTGTCCATAAGCCCAGGATTATTGTTAAAGTGTGAGAGGATGGTGGTCGTATAAGCCAAGTTGGGATGTGTGCCAGTCATGATCCAGATTAGTGATCCGACCCCTCCTCTGTATGGATGTCTCTGCATATCAGTAATCTCAAGCGCGTTGGTGGGACATTGGTTGCATGACAGTTGAATGTTTGGGTCCATAGATATGGCTGCTGGCTTACAGTCTTCCATATTGAAGTGCTGTAGCACGGAATTAATGTAAGAGGTCTGATTAATAGAAATAGACCTGGCTGTAGAAGTAGCACATGTATGAGTGGACTAGCTCAGACCGTGAAGGTAACAGACTGTATTTATACCTGTAGAAATAGTACATGTATGAGTGGACTAGCTACAGTAGAGTAAGCAATGATATAAAGCATAAATAATGGTATGCTCACCTCAGACCGTGAAGGTAACAGACTGAGGTGAGATGGTAACGAAGTACGACATATAAGGAGCGTGATCGGAAACTAACCACATAGCATAGCCACTGAGTGGCGAATGGATCTCCTTCAACACTCCTCCGGATCCATACAACGTCTCTTCTTTAGCCCCAAAGCTGTCACAATACGATCATGCGCCGCTTGCAATAACGCCTTCGTGAATAAATCCGCCAAATTCTCTGCACTCCATATCACAATAACTTGAACATGCTTCTTCTTCACCAAGTCACGGATCAAATGATACTTGACGTTAATATGCTTTACCAGCGCCAACTTTTTCGTGTTCTCCGTAAGACTGATTGATCCGAGGTTGTTGTTGCGCAACATAATAGGCTGTTTGATGGGAATCTGGATCTCTGTCATAAACCCCTTCATCCACATTGCCTGCTTGCTCCCCCGGGCCAATACAATGTACTCTGACTCCGTTGTAGACTATGCAACCATGGACTGCAACTTTGAGGACCAGGATACAGGACCGCCAGCCATCATAAAAATGTAACCCGACGTTGAGCGCCGACCATCAACATTGCCCGCGTAATCAGCGTTGACATATCCATATGGCTCGATTCCCATGCTATGTTCTATTGTTTTGCCGTCTCTGGGTCCTTTGTATGTGATGGTGTAGTCAATGGTGCCGCAGAGATACTGCACCACACCCACCAACACTTTCCAGTGAGTCGGTCCCAGATGATTTTGGAAGCGAGTAAGGACGCTAATGGCAAATGATAAGTCTGGTCTCGTCGCCGCTTGCCCCCACATCATGGACCCCAACAATGCACAATAAAGCTTGTTCTTCATATATGTGGCGTCATTTTCCGCCATTGGATTTGGGTACTGCTCAAGAGTGAGACCTGGGGGCAAAGGAGTCGATTTGGGTGGTAAATCCCAAATTTTGAAGAACCAAAGAACACGTTCGAAGTACGGCTACTGGGAAATCGAGGTATCGCCCAATTTATTATTGATGTCAACTGTGACACCTAAAAACAGCTCATAGTCTTCTGCATCATTAATCTCCCATCTTTCCGCAATTTCTCGCTTTGCTTTCTTCACCCCTTCCTTTGTTGATGACACACCATAAATGTCATCCGTGTATGTTGTTGTCAAAGTATACTTGTCATTAACATCTCGTACCTGTACACATGGATCCACACCCAACTGCTGGTAACCCATCTCTTTGAACGACTTACTCAATGTCTCATACCAAATGTGCCCAGCCTGCATCGCTTCATAGAGTGGTTTGTTGAGACGACATACCAGATGTTCCTCCCTCGGCTCAATAAAACCTTCTGGTTGGCGCATGTAGATGGCTTTGTTGATTTTTCCGTTTAGGTAAGCCAATGTGAAATTGATTTGGAATGGGATTAATTGTCGCTGCGCAGCAACGGTTAACAACATGTGCCACGACTCGAACCTAATGACGCCACTCCAAGTCTTGTTGTACTCAAGACCGGGTATCTGATGAAAACCGCGCAGAACATACCAACCTTTTTGCTTGCGAATAACACCATTGCCGGTATACTTGTTCGCAAATACCCACTTGCCATCAACAATGTGTGCCCCGGGCGGTGCTTCGACCAAAGTCCACATGTTTTGCTGCTTCAAGTTTTCTATCTCGGCACGCATTGGTTCCAACCAGAGATCAGGGTGTTGCATCACATCCCAATACCCATTCAGAAGACGGTTTCAATCGGCGAGGGACATAAATGCCCATGGATCTTCTAGGAAGGTGGCAAGATTTGCTGGACCATAACCTGCCCAGTCTTTGCCATGTTCTGCTGCCAATGCCTCACGCTGCTCATACTCAGCGTTGTGACAAGCTCTCTCAGACGGCGCAGCATTACGCGCAGATTGCCGTGGTGGGGGTGGTGGCGGCAGTGTTGTCATAGAGGCTAAACCTCTAAAAGGTTTAAGGTCTCTACAACCTCTAAGAAGAGGGCTTTAACTCATTGCTCGCACACTTGAGCTCTCTAAGAGATCTCTAATGTCTTAGATAACATATATGACATTCTGTACCCCTAATAGCTGTGCTCGAAAATTGCTCTACCCGCACTCGCAGACGTCCCGTCACCATTGCCTGACAGTCATGGGTGTGAAAGGTGTTCTCTGGCCATACTTCTTCCGTGGCGCACGACAGAACCAAAGCCAGTACCGCGCACACTGTCTGGCATGCATCGATGCACGTCAACCCGATAACGTACCAATTGATGTCAATATGGATGCATCTCTTATGGCGGCACAGCCGTGGTTCGATGCTGGTGTGTAATCCTAAATAAATTGTGGCGGTACACAACGGGCTCACAGTCTTGTAGCGCTCGAGGCTAGTAGCGATAAAGGAAGTGTCCGCGGGGATGCCAGTGCAATGTTGCACCACCTCGTCAGCTGCCCCAATGTGGCTGCTGCCGTTCGCAAGGGTTGCTGTTCGCGAAAAGGAGTGTCTCGAAAAGCTCAAGAAGAGCCGGAATGGTGGTAAAGACAATGATGGCTCTGAGGGAGATGACGAGGCAGATGCTGGGCCGTCGCGACCGCCTAAGCGCCAGCGGCTTGAAGCGACGAAGCAGATGCTTAAGCAAACACATCTGAAGGTGTTTAAAGGAATTAACATACCTTTCTCGGCCTTGGAAAAAGCAGCAGTCCAGGCCCAGTTCATGCGCGCCACCATATCCGCAAATCTCCCCTTTCGCTGGACTGATGATCCCGAAGTCATTTCACTCTTCCTCATGATGCGAGCTACGGCCGACGAGGTAATTCCTGAGCGTTGCTTGCTATCTGGAAAGCTGCTCAATATGGCGGCAAACAATATTGACCAAGTTATTCATGAATCTGTTCACCGAAAGCATGTCTCTATATCGTATGTACACGTTTGGATGATCTATGTCTCTTGCTGATTCAACATCCCCAGCACGGATGGATGGAAGGACAACTCACATAACAGTGTAACGGGGGTTCATATTGCTTGTCGCGGAAAGGTACATGTTGCATCCTTTTCTCGGTCGCTACTGACAGTAAATCAACAGTCGTATCTGGTAAAATTGGTCAAGACGAATAAGCAGAAGAAAGATGGCAAGTCGTACTGCGAGTTCTTCCTGGCCGTCATCGATGAGACAGAGGCAGTAACGGCTGCATCGTTGTGCTGTGTTGCTGCGACAACGATGGTGGGAGTCATAAAGGAAGGGATCTGATGCCATGTAAGCGCCCGTGGCTTCTAGTAGCTCCGTGCTGTGCTCATTAGGTAAGTGTTCACCAGGAATGTATTAATCAGATTATGACTTACACCCATTTGGTAGTTCCAATTGACTCTCGGCGACTACTTCAAAGAGAATTTAATTGCCGCCAAGTATGCAGAGCAGGCAACTGGCCTGATTGGATGGCTCTTGAACCATCAGAAGGTTTGCGCCATCTTTGATGATGTTCAGTTAAGCAAGACGAACACTGTTCTTGCCGTTATTGTTGCTAATCTAACTCGCTGGACTACTCATTTCCTTGCGTTTGACCGTCTCATGACGTTAAAGCCATCACTTCGTCAAGCTGCTATCCTTCAACGAGACGAGATCATTGCTGCACAAGTCGGAGCCGAGAAAGAACGCAAGGAGCACAATAGACTCAAGACTGCTGCCGAAGAACATATCAATCTCATCAACAATGCGGACATCTGGAAAGGACTTGAGGATGTCCTTTGCGACATCGAGCCCATCTGCTACGGAACCAACATAAACCAGACGGATCACACTCGTCTTGACGAGGTTTTGCTCATGTTCGCGGGTATCTTTCGTTATTTTGATGCTCATGCTGTACGCTCCGTTGCTCAAGGCATGACAAAGCGTATCGAGAAGCGCTGGAAGGCACTAGACCAGCCCATCTTCATCTTTGCTCTGATCCTCAATCTGTATGAGGGTGTCTCGCGTTTTGGGAAGAACGCGGGCATCAATGCCTTTGCATTGAACTCAGCATTCTTGGAGGTCTGTTTCCTATTCATCGTTACTATGCAAACATTAACGACATTTACAGCTTTATAAGCGTGTTAACTCTCGTCCAGATCCATCAATACCTGCTGACGAGTTGGCTGAGCTACGTGCCACGAAGGAGAAGGCAGTGTCTATTGCCTTTATGGCATATCTTGCTGGTCGTGGCTCGTTTAGGGATTGGAAAGAGCACGAGGCGACGTTTTCCGAAACCAATGTACGTGTTCGGCGTTGTTTACATGCACTACTACTTATTCTATTGAATCTATTCTAGGGAAAGGATCCTATCTTAGTCTGGGAGCAGTTTCTCGACGATGAGAGTGTATGTGAGCTGGCGGAGTTCGCAATCATGCTGTTGGATCTCGTCGTCAATCAGGCTGGCATGGAGCAAACATTTTCCGAGCAAAAGTGAAGAAGACAGACCGTCGCAATTTATGGCGCTTCATAAGCTGGAGAAACTGTCCAAGGTACGTGGCTAAATCACAGTTCTTCTCTATATTAATTCTTATCGTTTCGCCCGATCTAGGTTGGTGCTGGCATCCGCAATGAGCATGTCAGAACCAGGCTTGTGGCGGCACGTCAGAAGCGCAAGAATCACAATTCCGAGCGAGTAGCATCACTCTTGGAGGTGCCTCAATATGCTGATCTTCTCGATGACTCTAACGGGTCCAACACTGACGCGACAATCCTCAACCGCACCGGTTCTCATTAAATCCAAGAAAGACTGGCGGAATGAGATAAAGAAATGGGTGGAGGAGGAACAAGCTGCCAGCAATGAGGACATCAATATGTCTTCTGATGAGGAAGGAGTCCCAGGAACTTCCGCGACAGCCTCTAGAGGGCCATCAAAATCCCGTAAAGTCCTGCCAGCCACGCTACGGAAGCTGTTTGGTGGTGATGGTGTGGCTCGTCCGGTTGATACAACAGGTACTCGCACACGTCAACGTGCGGCGTTGGATGAAGAGTCGTGATTAATGGAGCTGTTGCAGGCCGAGTATGCAGAAGAGGCTCCCAACGACGGCGCGCTTGAAGGATCGGGCGATGATTTCGAGCCGTAAGTACATGATGTAATCTGTATTACGCGACCACTTTAAGGTCTCTAATTAAGGCTTTGTTTAAGCCCTCTAAATACCTTGAGGCCTTAACAAAAATCTAGGGCTCAAATGAGGCCTCTATAACAACACTGGGTGGCGATGCAGGTGGTGGAGGTAGGAGAGGGGAGTTTGGACGTGTTGCAGGATCAGAGAAGGAGCTATGACGCAAAGAAGGGGTGGAAACTTGTTCCTGTGGGATGTCTGGCGCTTGGGGAGGTGGAGGATCAAGAGCGGGAGGAGGTGGATGAGGAGGATCACCAACATCATCAATATTGTTGTTAATGATATTGTGTATGGGATCAGGGTTTATTGGAATTGCCGGTTCCAAGGTGTGATGTGCCAAACCCTCCTCAAAAATAATGTCCCGCAATTCTTTAATCATCTTCAGTTCCGGAATCCAGATACGATAACCCCGTCGACCCATATAGCCAATGAGAACGCCCGCAACAGATCTATGACCAAGTTTTCCATCCCCGCCATGCAGTATTTTTGCAAACGCCTTGCATCCAAATGGGCACAGATGAGATATATCCTGTTGCTGATGCGTCCAGACTTCTGCAGGTATCTTCCCAGGATTACGCGCAGATGGGATGAAATTCCGGATGTACACATGCATATTTGACGCTTCCCCCCAGAAAGAGTGTGGTAAACCCGCTTCTTCCAGCATAGTACATATACCCTCAATAACAGTACAATTTGCGCGTTCAGCGACACCGTTTGCAGACGACAAATATGGAGGAACCTTCTCAATAATGATCCCAAAATGTTGGCAGTACTCGGTCATTAAATCATTGTCAAACTTGCCACCACCATCAAAATGTACGTGCTTCAACTTCTTGCCCGTCTGCCCCTCTGCCATGACATGATACGCTCTAAATGTGTCCAGTAGCTCTGTCTTTGTTTTCGTCCACAGATGATATGGGACTCGGTATGTTGAATGTCCATCTGTAACACACATCAGGTATGAATGACCACCTCTGCTTTGTGTTTGTGCCTTCCCCCACATATCCAGATGAACGTGTTCTAAGACCTCGGTCTCCGGTGTAACAGTTTTGTCAAATGGACGTCACACATGCTTTCCATAGATGCAATCAACACACCTTCCAGACATCTTCCGCTGCGTGATCTTGAGCCCATCAAACAGACCTTTCAACACCATTTCTTCAATCCGCCTGACATCAATGTGACCCAAACAACAATGCCAAGTTTTAAGATCTATTGGTCGTTCATGAGAACGTGCAAACACCACAAAAGCAGGGTCGTCCAAAATATCAACACTGTATATCTTGCGCAATGCAGTCCCCCGGAACATGACACCCTTCAATATGGGGGTTTAGCCATCCTTGTTATATACAACCAGCTTTCTGTTTTCCCAAATGCCACGGAATCCACTCATGTCTAGAGTTGAAACCGATATAAGATTGTGCGCTAACGCCGGGGTATAAACTGCATTCTTCAAGATGATGTTGTGGGGCTTCCCATCAATGTGCGTCCGGAATTTCATGTTGCCAAGCCCCAGAACTTTAAAACACCCTCCATCTTTAATTGCCGTTGACCCCTCATTTCCTTCCAGTGACTCAAACATTATAAAATGTGCACAATCCGGGATGCAATGTTCAGTTGCGCCAGAGTCAAGAAAAGTCGAGTACAATGACAGTTGTGTTTTATTTGTCATGGTTGGGCAACATAAAGGGTCATTAAAGATTTGGTACACACTAGTCTCCTTCCCCGCGTCGTCAACTCCCCCGCCTAGAACAGAATTTTGGAATCCCGAACATCTGCAATCCAAGTAGGGATCAACAACTGAATGCGGCTGGGAGATTTTATGTGCACCTCTCTTATTGATGGCTGAAGCAAGAACATAGGTTTTGGCGGCAGTGATGACATTATTAGTGGTATTGGACGATGATGTGGAAGATGTGGTGTTTGCGTTGGCAGATGCGGCGTTGGGTGTCTTCTTCTTCTTTCCCTTGGCCTTGTACCACTTAGGTGCTTTGCCTTGGGCACCTCCACCCTCAGCCCAGCACCTATCCTCAGTATGTCCTTTCTTCCCGCAATTTCCACACACCGGGACCGCTTTTGTCGACGAAGAAGTTGATGCAGCCAGAGCAGTTGCCTGTTCCTTCTTGGCGTTCTGTTTAGCCGTTTGCGCGGCGAACTCCTTAAGACGGTTGAGCGCCTTTGTCCAAGGTACACTAGTGAACGTTGAGATCAGTGTGTTGTACAACGGCGGAGCGCCATGAGGAAAATTGTGCAAAAATCTTTGTCCTTAATGGCGGCACCGATGTGGTTTGCCTCCATCCAAAGGCAATGCATTGTCTTCAGGAATGCAGCAAAATTATCACCATTGCAGTACCTCTTGGCGCGGAGGTTGTTCTCGGCGGTAATCTTCCCCACTTCCGTTGTGGAATTGTACTCGGCAATCAGGGCGGCCCAGACATTGGCGGCGGAATTAGACTTGTTGACACCGCAATCAATGGGATCACAAATGTTCTGGACAATTAAGGCCGCAGTGTGCCGGTTGCGAAGTTCCCATTCAAGTGACAACGGATTGGGGTCATTCCACTGTGTGGACGTCCCGGAAAGGAAAGGGGCAGATAGGCCAGAGGGTTGGGTGATGGATCCATCGAGGTAGCCAAGTATTCCAGCAGATCCCACGGCAAGGATAAGCTGGCTTTTAAAAGCCAACCAATTGCTGTCTCCATCAAATTGCTTTTCCTCGGAAAATGTCTGAACGGTGGGTGGGCAATTAGACATGGTCAGGGGTAAGAGGCTTTGATGAGGGCGTTGATGATGGGGCAGATGGGGATAAAATGTGTGTGGGTAATGCGGGCGTGTTTGAATGCTTGTGAGTCAATGCAATCCTTTGTTAATGGTTGTTTAGAGCACCAGTCTCATAATCTGTAGAAATAGCACATGTATGAGTGGACTAGCTCAGACTGTGAAGGTAACAGACTGTATTTATACCTGTAGAAATAGCACATGTATGAGTGGACTAGCTACAGTAGAGTAAGCAATGCTCACCTTAGACTGTGAAGGTAACAGACTGAGGTGAGATGGTAATGAAGTATGACATATAAGGAGCGCAATCGGAAACTAACCACATAGCATAGCCACTGAGTGGCGGATGGATCTCCTTCAACACTGGCCTGTCTGTTGCATATAATCTCCATACCCAGGAGCCAACTGATAGGCCCCAACAATGTGATCTTAAACAGCTGAGCAATGTGTTTATGAATCTCAATGATGAGTGTGGGTGAACTGCCCGTAATGGTGCAGTCATTGACATGAATTGCGAGGATGATGATATCTGCACCGGTAACAAGTCTGAATACCGCATGGTCCTTCTCGAGTGCAGTAAAGCTGAGTGTGGCGAGAGCAACGGTAAGCTTCTTGTACCACTTACGAGAGCTCTGCTTTAAACCGTAGATTGTCTTGTGCAGACGAAGAAGATATTGATGTTGATTCATGAATTCAAAGTCCGGAGGCTGTTCCATATACAGCTCTTCTTCATTGTCAAATTCTCTGTTTAAAAATGTGCCGTGAAAAGTTGATATCCCAATTGTTACGTGCGGCAATGGCGAGAATGATCCGGAGTGATGCAAGTTTGGCAACAGGTGTGAAAGTGACGAAGTAGTCGATACCCTCAACTTGGGTGAATCCTTGCGCCACGAGTTGGGCCTTGTACTTGTCAATGATTCCTCTGGCCTTCTTCTTGATTCAGAGGACCCACTTGGATCTGATGACATCGGGCGAGGCATGTGCCCGCTTGTATAAGTGTCCGGATTTCTTCTTCAATTGCTTTTTGCCACAACGGCCAGTCTGCAACCAGATGCAATACACCCAGCACGGGCGTTGGCACGTGACCCGGCCACTGCCGCGCGAGGGTTTGAACCCGGCCACATTTATTTGCGAAGTTTTTTGTATCGTCTCTACCGTTGATATAGTACATTTTCTGAAGGTAGAATGAGTTCAAATAACATTGTTTTGAGTACTAGAAGTTGCCGCAAGTGCTCCAACATGTATAACACTGGTTTTGTGGCTGTGCACATGGACTTGGTCAACTCCGATCGCAGGAAGTCTTTGTTGACACGTCACCGGCGCAACGCTCAGCATATAACATTCCTCATTTGCGTCGCATATGCACATTGACAAGACGTCAGTGATGAGTAGAGTACTGTAGTACTAACAGATCTATTCATATGCACAGCCCTACAGAATTTCAATATCGAGACTTTCCTGTTTCTCGCCCTCTTCCCTTGCCCTCGCCGACTCATAGCCCATCGTATTTGCTCGGAATCATTGTTCAGATTGATTGCCACCCCGTGCCCATGTCGTTTGCCGCACTCTTCCATTGGTGAAGACATGCACATCCGCCACCATTTGTCCGGCATTCTTCTCAATTGTACTGCATGCAATGCTCTTGACCCAGATCTTGGAGCCAGATGTTTCCAGAGCTATCTGCTCTTCCATTAGCCGTGCAGCGTCACATAGTGCTTTAGCTTGTGTCAGAAGCTTGGCCTTTGCAGCTTCATACTGTTATTCAAGAGTCAAAGAATTATAACTGAAAGATGATAAGTTACACACCTCGTTGTCCTCATCGTCGCTCTGCACGGGTGAGGAGCTTGATAAGACAATGGGGCAGTCCTCATCTCCGGCCTGAGGCATCTGTCTATGTGTCTTGTGTGTTTGGGCCATGGTAGGATGTTCTTTGCGCTTTCCGAGAGCCGTAGAACTGTGTTGCGTCAGAGGACAATCATCACCGTTTGTGACAGAGCGCTCGGAATTGGGAAGATTGGGAAATGCAGCCTTTCCCTTCTTGACAAGATTGGGGTGTCGATAGAAAGGCTGAATATGCCGGCGGACAACATCTTGGAAGAACCGCATCGGTGGTTCTTCCACAGCCTGTACCAAATGCTTGCAGAGACAGTATGCATTATACTTCTGCTGCCCACAAGTACCGGTCCAGCGCTCCACATTCGTGATAAAGGTGCCATGCATGTTTGCCTTCCCTCAGTGGCATCCACAACCGCTTGAAGGCAGTCTGAAGTGGTGTCAACTCCCTTGATCGTCCGGCACGGAAGTCATCCTTGAAAGTTGCCATCTTCGCTTCAAATCAAGGATTCACCTCGGTAATCAAAAGCCAGATGAGCTGATCAAGACGTGGATGAAGAAGGTGTTGTAGAGTTCCATGCTTCAGAAAGCGCCAGAAGTTCTTGACAGTCATGGTGGTGCGCAGTCAACAAAGAGAGGGCAATGAAGAGTGTGCCCAGAGCTTCCACTTCAAGGAACAGTACCAGGAAGTCCACATATACCCCCACAGCTCCCAAAGTCCGTGTTGGTAGCAGAACATGTACATCTCATGTACTGCATTGTCCCGAATCTCTTTCGCTGTGCGGTATCAACCATTGCGCCCAGGAAGTAAAGGATGTTTGCAGAAATGTTTTGTGAAGATGTGGAGAGCTCGCATGCGATGTGGTGCTGGGCAAAAGGTGTATCCTTGCGGAGTTGTAAAGACTGAGTCAAGTGTATCGTCACCATTGTCTTTGTTGAATTGCCAAGATGGTCTGTTGTCCTGGTCCCAGTTATCCGGGTTGTGCATGTCCTCAATCCCAGAAGCCCATGCATCAATCTGCCTCAAAGCAGACTTTGACTTCTTGGACGCAGACCTGGGCTCACTCTCATCTGACTCAGACTCATACTCCGAGTCGTCTTCTGGTTCAGCTGGCTCAGTCATCCGTTGCGCGGGTATGGTAACTGTGGGCCGACTAGGTGCACCATTAATGATCAGTGATGGAAGTGCCTTGCTAGCAACTAATGTTGCAGCCTGAATCTGATCTATGAATTAGTGAATCAAAAGCATAGTACACTTTGCATACCTGAGCAGGATCCCGGATCTGATTGACCGGAACAAATGACTTATCAATCCAGTCGTACTTGTGAAAGGCATCATCAACATTGTAGTGTTTTGGATAACGGCTCAGTGTTGCAAGACGGACCTTAATGGCGCGCAGACAATGCCAGAAGCACAGTTGGTGCTTAGCGGGGAGCGCCTTGATAAACGCGTTGATTTTGGTCAAGTCCTTATTGGACAACGTCTGAAGTGGTGAAAACTCCCACTTCTCATTGAAGTGATTGAGAAGTGAGTGCAAATAAGCCTCTTTCACCCTGGGTGCGCCACTATTGGACTGTATGAGGAGGTATCCTAGCGGACAACCGGATCCATAGACCTCGCCCAGAAGAGCGTAAACTTTGAAGTTGGATTTATTGGTTTTGACTAGTCAAATGATGTGTTAGCAGGACGTGCTGCATGGAATCATTACTTACATGTTGAATCAAGCACAACTTCCACAATCTTACCGCCCCATTTGCGAATGAGGTTCGGCATACTGAATGCAATTGCAGTATATCCATTGTCGGCATTCTCAGGCATAGGGATTGACTTGATATGATAGGCCGTGCCCAGGGGTATCTGACTGAACTCATCAATAAGCTTCTTTGATGACTTGAGTTCGTCGTCATCCCGCTTCCATTCGCTCTGATGGTTCTTCATGTAGAGATGGTGAACTGCGCGCCAAGAGAAGTTTGGCTTTGGATGAGTTTTCAGAATTTCATTCCACAACTATGCAGAGTCCAATCAGCATAACAAAAGGCAGAACATTGTCAACACTCACTTTGGGTCCCCGCAACCAAGGGTTCTCATTGACAAACTGCTGCACCTCAACAGGAACATCAATACAGAAGTACGGCACATGTTTGTCAATATGCTTCAGACAAACAAACAAGTCATCTGTGTCTGGACATGCCCATACAGTCAGCCATCCATTACAGTCAAAGCCGTGCATGCAGTCCTTGTTGCGTTGTTTTTCCTTATTTGCAACTTTGTTTGGCTTCTTCTGATGCGACACAAGCTGTGCGCAGTGGTACATGAAGGTGGTGACCTGTGTTCTCTTGTGGTTGTAACGGCTCTGATATCTACAATGCTCTCGTGATCAGGTACATCTGAGAAGAACTTTAAGCGGATCACGTACTCAAAGCGGTAGCCAAGTGTGTCCCAGATAACCTTTGACAAGGCATCAGCGTGTTTACGCGCGTTGTTAGTAGCCATGGGCAGCTTCACGATAGCGGTCCGGACTTTGTCCTGGTTTGGGGCGGATAGTTTCGCCACAAAGTCATCTAAAGAAAGTACATCCAGTCCCGCAAATTGTGACATGTTGTCGCCCTTTTCCTTTGCATTATTGGGTTCTCCAGGATTAGATTTGCTCTTTTCAGCGCGTGTTTTGGCCTTCCCGGTGTTCTTACGCGCGGTGCAGTCAACACAAGTCCGATTGTAAATGATGCCGGTCGGTCCGAATCCCGGGGCTACGCCAAAATGAGAATGGTCTAGGGGCTTCCACTGCACGCAGCTTGAGCAGAATCAGGTCTCAGTTGCCATTTGGAGTGAGATGCGAGCCAGAGTACGAGAAGCTGATGGAGGACACGTTTGGCAGATGGCAGGCACCAGCGAAGCGTCCGGATTTGACCAAGTCTGCGTGCACAGCCACAAAACCAGTGCCATACATGTTGGAGCACTTGCGGCAACTTTTAGTACTCAAAACAATGTTATTTGAACTCATTCTACCTTCGGAAAATGTACTATATCAACGGTAGAGATGATACAAAAAACTTCGCAAATAAATGTGGCCGGCTTCAAACCCTCGCGCGGCAGTGGCCGGGTCACGTGCCAGCGCCTGTGCTGGGTGTATTGCATTTGGTCAGTCTGCGCGTTGTTTCGCTTCCTCAAATACAAGCTCAATAGCCTCGGACTCCGATATGGCAGCAGCCATGGCCATTTCCAGCTGCTCTACTGGCATTTCAACGTAGCCGGCCTCGGGCAATGCTGCAGACAATTTTCGCAATGGTTTGGATGACTCAGCCATTTCTTGGGCCTTTTGTAACGGCTTTCGGGCGTGTTTGCCCTCGCAGATATTCGCTGGGTCAAGTCCTTCGCGTTGGAGCAAGCCGCCAAGGAAGTCTGGCAGCTGGGAGGTGTTGGTGGAGATGGGTTGGGAGACAACGTTGGACTAGGCCTGCTGAAAGGCGGCGTAGTGGGTGCTGGCAACAGCGGGAGAGGTACAGAAGCGGGATTAGGTATGTTTTTCGCATTTTTACTGCTAAAAGTTGGCTGAATGCCTTTGTCCTTATTCTCCCCTTCATTCAGCATACTTTCTTTTACTTTTGTATTCTCCCTCTCGTCAAATTTCACGCTTCTTTCAACGTCAATGCTGTGGTTGTCCTCACAGTAGATTCAATGTCCGCTGGTCTCGCTATCAAAGCCGAGCCAGCAACCAACGTGTTCTGTGGCGTACATATAAATCCTTGCCTTCCTTCTACAATGGAATCGGGCAGAAGACCAGGTGATTCGGTCGGCGCGTTGGTACAGGACTACAGCTCCGTGTTGGAGCATAGGTAGTCCTGCTGCTTCACGTCCAGCGTCAAATCAGAATGTCAAACACTGCTGCCGGCGACGATCAGCCCGAGCGCCTTCCCACTGCCGCGTTGGCGTACAAGCGCGTCACATACGTGAACAAGATGACCGAAGACTCTGGTTCAGGCGCGCACACCGACATCACAGTATGGAGTCCTAATCGTAAGTTGCATTACTTCCTTACACTCTACCCAAATCAATCTCATTCACAGTTGAAAACGGGTGGTTCTACCGAGGCGCATCCAACAACATGAACATCGCCCCCGACCGGCGTCCTAGAAAGCGACACCCTGTGAAACGTCACCTCCTGTGAAACGTCACCTCCTGGGAATCCGTCTGGAACGACGCGGGCTCCGAAAAACCGAAAGACTACGCCCTCTGGCGCAGTGTCCCCCCAGATTCGGACTGCACCGTCATTGGGTGGATAGTTACCAATTCAGAATGGAGTTCCCCAGTTCCGCGCATATTAAGGCGATTTGCTGAAAAAATCCTTGAGATCAGTTCGACGGAGGTGAGGAGTGTTTTCATGGGATCAGTCAAGGATCAGTCTGTTCGATGTCTGTGGGTGTTTTCAAAGGGAAGCGGGATCTGAAGCTTGTCGTCGCCGCGGCTTAAGTCTGTACATAAAAAAAGTATTGAGCGCATTGTTTTAACTAGTGTTCAACTTCAGCGCGTGTGAGCATTTGGAACGAGCAAACGTCAAGAGATATGTTCCGTATCTCGTCATGATGACGTGGGGAACTTCTGCGACATATTGGCGCTCCGTTTCAGAATCTGTTCATTACAGAAGACCACGGAAACAATATGGCCTTACCCTCGACGCACGGTGCGGCAGGCGAGCCTGTATCTACAAAAAAACCAGCTGTTGGTGACTGGTGCTTCGGCCGTTCAGGTGAGACATTTCTTTCGTAGCCAATTGGTGTCATCTAATCCATCACGTAGTCCTTCGACCCGCTTAAAGGCATCTGTGCCCATCTCAACGCCTTTCATGTGTACACCTCGGATCCAACGCGTTGTGTTGAAAGCAATCACTACTGCTCCCATATCAGCGAAGGTATTCAATCGAAGCGTGCGTACGCTGAAGTCTGAGCTGAAGACTTCACAGATGTCCGTCAATGCATCATCTATGATTCACATAAGCCCACCGCTCGCCTCATTGGCATCGAGTACATGGTGACGCCCCGCCTCTACAGTACTCCCACACCAGAAGAGCGCAAGCTATGGCATTCCCACAAGTACGAAGTTAAATCCGGTATGCTTGTCATGCCGGCGCCTCAGCTTGTTCCAGGCGCGGCGTGGGAGATTGCGGAAACCAAGGAGATGGAGCAAGTGATTGGTCTGTACGGAAAGACGTATCATCTTTGGCACACAGATCGTGGGGACACGGTGCCGATGGGAGAACCACAATTGATGATGAGCTTCACGAATCCGGAGCAGATTGGCACGGTGAAGTACCAGTGGACAGAGAGAGATTCGCGGTTTGGAGTAGATAGTCAGAGGAAGGCGGATAAGCGGGCTGATATTCCTGATCCGTCGATTCATGAAGGTAAGGATGTATATGTCGCTATTCACTAAGGCTGACTAGCGAGCAGATATGTGGAAGAAGCCTGAGTTTGCGACGGTCTAGGTACTGGGTAGTATTCTTGACTGTGACCGTCAGATCTGACATTGTGGATGTTACTCAGGATACTTAGCTTCTCCCATTCCATTTGATCTGTTACTTGTTTAGTTTATTTTTTCATCTTGTCGGTGTGTACGTCGAATGTACCAGCCTTCTCCCATTGGCCCTCCCGAATGATATCGATGAAATGATTAGTGTGAAGATGACCGTTGAACTGATGTGTCGATGCTCGACAGGATCACACGATGTGTCTATCAGCTTCAGGGCGAGGGAAACAGGTCTAAGGACGTCCTGCTCGGGGGGCATCGGCTGCAACTCTAGTAGGATCCTTCGATGTGCGATCTGCGCTGGCTAGTGGCGTTGAAATGAGGTTGACGGTTTGAAGAATGATGGTATTTTGAGGTCAGACGTCTACAGATTTGTTGAGCAAGGCGTGGATTCTATCATGATCAGTTTGAGGCAGGCAAGGAGAATGATTGGCAGCTCGGCGACACAATCAAGGCGACCTCGATCATGTTACTCGTTAGCTCTTAACAAAGAACCACCACATTCCCATTGTTCGCCAATTCCCTATTGCCTCTTTTGGAATCCCGTCCACATTTCTTGCTTGGTAAGTCACGGGACAATGGATTGTCGGTGCTATAAAGGTCATCTCGTGGCTGCCTACTTTCACCTTTCCCCACCACTATCACTCAATTCTAATTTTCACAATGGCAGATATCGTCGATAGCAATACCGCGCCGTGCACTCCCGACACCGCCGACACTACTCCTTTGCCTGCGAATTCAAAGACACCACCCCAGACTCATACTTGGAACGACACCAACACCCAGAACCAAACACCAGTTGTCAGGAAAGTTGCTGGTACAGACCGCTTCTCAGTCGACAACGATAGGCGCATTATGAAGGAACAGTATAGAAGAGTTGCCAAAGAGACTCAAGGCCATTACCTTGTCGGAATGGACCCAGAGGAGTTTATGCAAACACTTCTGCCATGGAACGCCGATACGCCAGCCGCCTACCAAACCAAATCTATTCCAGAGGAACGCCTCAGACACCTACACAGCATGGCCTCTAAAAAGTCCGAGCATGCAATGTATGGTGCTTTTGTACGTGCATTTTTCTTTTCGCGACATTAATGTTATACTGACTGCTTTGTAGACAGCCGCTCTTCAAGGCTGGCCGATTGAAAAGAAGGAGGAAGCAAATGGTGCTAACATTATCGTGACTAAGTTTGGCGAATATCGGAAACCCGACGGAGAGTGTCGAAACCTTGCCGTTGACATGGGACATTATACAGAGGATAATTTGCCCGCCAAGAACGCCACTGTCCATCGCTTGATGGAAACCAACGTCGAATTCAAGCCTGCTGCCTCCGACAATCCGTTTGTGGACCCACCTGAGACAACCACTGCCGGCGCTCCAATTGGAAACAGCGATACAGTCAGTGAGGTGGAGGAGGACAATGTCAACTATGACTCTTTTGCTGATGCTGCTGCCGGCGCCCCTTCCCTCAGCCAACCCTCCTCCGGCTTGTCTTCACCTAGCATCTCTACCGGTGCTGCGGTTTTCTCGTCGGCTGAATCTGCCGTCCTTGACGTCCCCATCACGGCGAACAACTGGCCTGGCGAGAGTAAATCGTTGCATGGCCAGCACACCTGCGGCCAGATTGCCTCGTACGCCGGCATCACCATGTTCTTGTCCTACCGCAAGCATTTTATGAGTGTGGTGGTCTTCGGCAGATTTGCGAGGTTGATTTTCTGGGACCGTTGCGGCGCTGTTGTCTCTCGCCGCATCAAATACCAGGGAACCGACGGAGAAAAAACCTTGTTCAAGTTCTACCTCCGGTTCTCGCAGCTCACTGCTGAGCAGCGTGGCTACGATCCCACAGTGGTCGAGGTACCTCCCACCGATCCAGACGCCAAAGCTGCCCTGGTGCAGTTTAAGAAGTATGACAGAGACATGTGGCATTGCAACGCGCAGATGAGGTCGTGCACTGAAGCAATGGGTGTAACGCTCCCGGAAGACCGCTTCCTGCGCATGACTGTCAAATTTGGCAACAGCACCGAGCGGTCCTTCATTCTTCCTGCACCTGTTTTTGAGGATACGTGCATCTCCCCATTTTTGCGCTCGACGCGGCGCTCTTTAGCGTATGATTGTGCCTTCACCTCGAATCCTGGCAAAGAATGCGAGCAGTCGAAGAAATCCAAGCACAATAGTCTCCTTTTCATGAAGGATTATTGGCGCGAGGACTCACTCCGCACGCGACCCGAGGCAGAGATCTATGATATTCTTGCGAAGAAAAAGGTCCCGCATGTTGCTACGATGGTTGTTGGTGGTGATGTCGAGGGCATGCGAACAAAGACGCACGAACCACATTTACAGCTCAGTTCGGCGTATCCTCCCATTGACCGCAAATACTTCCGCCTGGAAAACCCTCTTCAATGCCACCGCCTCTTCCTCGACACCATCGCCCGCAATCTCAGCGCTTTCGGGAATTGTAAAGTCTTAGTCAATTGCATCGCCGACGCCATGGAAGGTATGTACATCATCGTCATCTTACTTTCTCGATGTTAATGTAATCTCTCAGCTGCCCAATGTGCTTTCGATTTAGCTCGTATCCTACATCGAGACATCAGCAGCGGGAATATTATGATTACTCCCATGCACGGAGGACTTCTCATTGATTGGGATCTGTGCATAGTTTTGGACTTTGAAGGACACAATCATCGCCCAGGACGCACGGTATGTACCACATAGGTCTACTTGTGCTCTCCTCTAATATATTCCTTAGGGCACTTGGCAATTCATGTCAATCAACCTCCTGCAAGGCGGGAAAGACAAGCAATCCGTTGTCCACACTCTCGACGACGATAGGGAGTCTGTGTTTTGGGTTCTGCTCTATGTCGCACTGCGATACCTGAAGCACGACATGTCACCCAATGATCTTTACGATAGGCTTCAGTCGCTATTCGACGACCAGGGCTCCGACAGCTATGGCCAACCAACTGGCGGCCGCCACAAACGCGTGGAGTTGCCCTATTGTGCCGACGATTCCTGCGACCTCGCACAGTTCGATGTACCGGGATTCAACGACTTGTTGACGGACCTAGCTGGAATCCTACTTGTTCAATACAAGCAGCCGTCAGCTAAAGACTTTGAGGCATATGAGGTAAAACGAGCAAAACTGGCACAATGGGGCATAGTAGATGATCGGGATTCTGTTGCAATCTATCAGGCGAAGCTGGAACGCCGTGCTAATCCGAGGTGGCTATACGAGACTTTGCGTCATCACGCCACTCTCATCCCGCTTCCCGCACAACCCTCTCCTCCAGTGACGGAAGATGCTTCTGGTCGTAAGGCGAAACGTCGCTTGGAGGAAGTGACTTCTCACGCCGTCACATACGACTTTCACAAAAATGAACTCCTTTCCGCCAAAGTGCAGAAAGGCACCAAGACGCTGAAAACCATCAGTCTAAAGCACATGAACGAGCGATTGGAGGGTATGAGCGCGCGGTCGTTTAATTCGCGACCCGCGGAAGACAAGGAGCCTGAGCCCAAGAGGCTCAAACTGGATGAGTCGAATGAGTCGTAAATATCTTTTAGTTGGATGTCTGTACTTTTAGAGATTCACTGGTACCTATGCCTGTAGATAGGATCCGAGCAGTGTTATTCGAAGTATTCAAATCGTCGTTTGTTCATCAATTTTTCGTCGACTGTAAATATTTGAGCGTGACGGACCAGAAGCTCGAAGAGCTTCGCCTTCAAAGCAATGATGTGTTCACCTCCGAATACAACGAGCTTATCATAGGGATATGTGGCGCATTTGCCAATGTGATTTTAAAAGACAACGGACACATTCAGACAAGTTGGTTAGTCTGGCATATCTCCTGCAAGTATAACAACAACCAAGAAGAGATCAACGAGGCCTCAGACAAGAGTCGGGTTTCGGAAATGAGCGCACCTTGTACTTACCTGAGCTTAGTCAACTCTGTACACCGCTGCTACGGCTCTGGCTACCCCATCGATTACCCACACAAGTACCACATTGACTTCCAAGCCTCCCAGGAGAAGTTCTCGCCGGAAGGGGTAGGACGTCATACACATTGGTGCCCGTCCTTGACGCGGAAAAGGTTTACATTTTGATTCTACCGCTAAAAGAACAGGCCGAGGATACAGGCCCATCATTGCACACAGAACTTGTTCGTGATTCATGAAGAACACCTGTATACAGGCGTCCAAGACTGTTACACTCTGGCATAGTGAAGTTTACTGAATCTCGAATGAAGAGATTGAAGTAGCTCGTTACTAGTTTGTCCAGCTATACTTATCAGACTTCACCTGTGAATGCTTGGGATCACGATGAAGAGTGAATGCATGTACGGACAAACACAGCATAAACATAAAGTAAATGCTTGAAGGTGACTATCCGGCATAATAAACTTCTATCAATAACCTGCGCGCGCATGGAATGCGAAGATGGCAGTATCCTCCCCCACCCGAAACGAGACGGGCACACGGCTGTTCGCTAGTAATTATCCGCTCCCGAGTCACTTCCTTTTAGCGTCAAGCTGGCCAATGAACTTGGCGTGCATCTAACTTGAAAACCGACGAACATCTTCTAATGCATGGGGAAAACTTGAAACACCCCGTTGTTCTCCAACACTGAGCTCGTCGAAGAACCCCGACAGAGGGCGCTGAAAGCCTCGAAACAAAGTGTTATATCATGGGCAGTGGAAACTCGTTCGCGGCCAAGGCAATACTAGCCCTCGAGCGGGAAGAAACCAACAATGCAGGTATAACCCTCTCCAAAATCACCTTGTCAATACCACTTTTTATGTGTGCACGCAGAGAAGGACAGGATAGATGATGCAAGTAGTACGCGTACACACTGTATTCCTTGAGCCTCTATCCTTCCAAATCTCATATCCACACACTCAATGTCGAGGAACGCGAGGCAGGTAATTGTTGAAGGGAGGCTAATGATTTCGATAGAAGAGCTTGCCCGCATCCCCGTCAACCTTAATCATCACAATTTTTAAGAAACGAGATCGACACTGTCTTTCCGATGAGTCTCACTCACAGTTTGCGCTACATACACCAAATTGTCTAATCAGTATCAGAATTTCTGGCAGCGAAGATGTAGAAGAGGTCTAACCGTAGAGCCTTCCTGCCACACATACTAGGATACTGTCCGAATCGGACCTATCCTATTCTGGCCGCGCATGGGGTCGAAATACTTGATGTATCTGCCGGGGAGATCAACCTCAAACAAAAGTTCGCAATAAAACCTTCCTACATGGCCTACGAGATCAAAAAGTCCAACTCTGGCCTGCTCGTCGCCACTCAGTCATCTTCAACCATCCCCACCTCTAGACAGAGATTAACGAGAATAGCTCCAAGGTTATTTGGTCATTTGTTGGGCGAGGAGGTGTGATGCAAGTAATTGACGGATTCTGATACAAGGCCGATCTCTTCATACCACACACCCAGCGGAAAGAATTGAGGCACGTGATGTCGGATACTTGAAGAGTAATTCTCAGTAATCCGCCCTCAAATGAGTGGTAAAGCTGCTCTGAGCCGGATGGACGACAATTTAGAGTAGAATGACCGAAATAGAGACTTACAGAATGAGCCCTTCGTATTGACCTTGCGAAGGTATTCGAGAAGACAGTGTAGCGCAAGTCATTTCAACGTCCTAGGGATTGAAGAACGCTAGTGTAATGACTAGCTTAATAACACATTCATATGCGGGAGGTCCATCTGATACAAGTTGAGTGCAATGAAAAATAGGCTGAATGTAGATACTACTGTAGTGTTTCGACCGCAAATTCACATAACGGGTCACGGGGGTCTTTGAAGTGAAGCTATATATACATCATAACGGGTCACGGACCACTTTGGTCAGGCACGAGCCTCCAAATAAGGAAATTTCAGGTCCCGCTATAAGCGGAACTGTCCAAAAAAGGCAATTTAAGGGTCTGTGAAGCTGTTCGCTGTAACTTCAGACCATAATGGGTCACAGGCTGTGAAGTTACGGTCGAAACGCTACAGTACTCACCAGTGGGTCGTTCTACATATCGTTGATAATACGTTATAGAGAGAACATATATCGCCAAAATGAACGCAGTCGCCAAACATCATCCCACATCTACGTGCATCCACTTTATGCAATCTATCCAAAGAGGTAAGTCTTCCGGACCCATCTCTGAACAACGCCACCTACAAAACCGAGCGCTCGACTATAGCACCAACATCTCCTACCCTCTCGGAAAGCCAGCATCATCAAAGAGTGAGCAGTAGCGGCAGTGCCCCAAGTCATTTGTCTTTGTCCATTTCGTCTTTGTTCAGGGTCACATTCGATTGTCCACCACCACCACTTGAATCACGACCACATTCCTCGAGCGACACTATCACTCAGCATCCATCCAAAGAGCAGATTCTTATGGCCCCAACGTTCGACATGAATCGGAAAGCGAACCAAGCGGCGCTCCTGCGTTCGCCATTCTCCCGCACCGATATTAACGCCAAGCACATTCATTATGCATCAAGTACCTCAACAGCGACATCGTCCTCTTCTCCAGAAGAGCCGCGCACGCCACCCGACCAGGCGGCTGGTGTAATTGACCACGGCAAGGAGCTGGATGACGCTATGCAGACAAAGGGCGTTAACTTCTCCGCAATTTCGTCTTCTTTCCCAGACGCCTCCGTTACAAGAGTCCATCCAAAATCATTGCTCGCCCGAATTACGCGTACAAACCCCACCGTAGGACAGAGAGTCGCGAATGAGCTTCTAGAAGGTGTTATGTCCACATCCACACATGCTTCCTCCAATGTTAGCGAGATCAAAATTCATCGAGAATCGATGCTCACCAGGATTGCACGAGGTAGCGTTCGACCTCACAGCGGGGTGAAAGGGGATGTAACAGGACGGTCCGAGTCGGTGATGCCAAGTGCGACGACGACGGTGGCAGGAATTCAGAGCGCGCCTTTTCTTCCAAATGGACGAGCTATTATTCCTGGCTATATCAACAACTCCACTATTCGACTGTGCCAATTCATCGCGCTCGTAATCTTCACGGCCTTCAATGGATCAGACTCTGCGTACGCATACTTTCAGCTTTTCAAACCCGGAAAGCCAATTGATAACTGACCTTAGCTCCGAATTTCTCGACTCCGACGAATGCAGCTCTCTCACCGCGTTTATCTGGAGGACAAACTACTCCCTAACCGCTCAGAGGTACTGGGTTGGTGGTCTGAAGAACCCAGCAGTGTTTCATTCCATCGTGTACCTCTTACGCATGTTTCCTTTCAAGATCCCCATCACCAGTGTCGAAACCATGAAACATGCGTTCGCGTTCGTCTCTTTGCTCGGGATCAAATATAACACCGATGATCGAGTCCTCTGCACGATAGTCTGCAGGGGACTTGGAACACCAAACTTTGATGCGCTCGAAAGATTGGCGTTGCAAGTCGTGGACTACGACATGCTCGTTCATAACGGAGACTGGGCGGTCTGCAGCGGTCAACTCCGCGAATGTATGCGTGTCTTAACATCGAAGGGAAGTCTAGATGTTGTCGGAGGATGGCTGGATGCAATGGAGCTGTGCCCTGCGCCTCGTACGGCGCTGAAGCGGAGCGGGTGCATCGCTAATATGGATAAGGCGCGCATATTATTAAAGGCGTTGGCGACGCCCGAAATGGCCGACAGTCGTATGGCGATGGAAGAGCGCCGAACGACAGTAGCAGAGAGACAGGCCGTGGACAAGAGGGTGTTGGAATGGGTAAAGGCCATACCTCATACTACAAGCCGCAGATATGAGGGTCCTTCAATAACGTGTCAACGACCGCCGTCATGGCCACCAGCGTTAGTCAATGGTCACAGCATTTGGGTGCCCCCATCGGCTGTCGCCCCGGGTCGCGCGTACGCCTATCCATATGCATGACCATCGCCTAGCAGATCGCCGTCAGCCACATTTTGGCACTTATATGTGCTCTTACCTGTTCTGTTCTCCAATTATTCTCCGCTATTCTCCTATAGGCTCTTCACACTGCCCATACCCTCGCCTTAAGACATCCCTTGCCGAGCCTTGGAACGAAATTCACGGCGTTTCTTCGTGCTGAGGACGCGCCACTAGGCAGTAGTAGCAGGCCTTGTGGCCGGAACGTAGCGTACTCCATTAATGTCCGCGTCGTGGTCGAGAATCGAAATGATTTTAACAGAGATCGATCAGGTCAAAGCTGTATTTCCTATTCGGTCGATTGACATCACTTGTTCTTGACTTCCAGTCAAGCTGTTCCCCTCGTACTTCATGCTACACATTTTAAATGATTAACCTCTCTCTTCTGCCGACTTGTCCGATGAGTCCTCTCGTGCGCTTGTTTCCTTTAACTTAGAGTCGACGCCACGCTTTGAGCTCTTGGAAAAAAAGGTCTAATTTGGATGCTGATAATAGATATTTCCTCGCCGCTCAGGAGATTTTATTGAGGCTCGCGCGGAAATACGAACGTTGTCTAATACTTGCGGACGAATATCCTACACTATCATGTTTACTTTCTTTCAAAGATCTGGCAACCTTCTCGTTCGTCACCATGCGTGCTGGACTGCGCAATGTTGCCGCTCCTTCCATCAGTAGGAACCAGTCACTTTCGCCCCGCTGGTATCTCTGGGTCTGGTCCACGCTCATCACCATGATGTTCGTGGCATCGTCTTAGTCAACCTCTGGACTCGAGCTATTCATCGACTCCAATCACCTCTCGCCAGCGTCAGGCATCTCCAACGCTTGGCTCTGCAGTTGATGCCACAGGTTTATATCGGACAAGCTTATGGTGCTTCTTCTTTCCAACTCTGGGTGCTCATTCTCATCGACCGAATAGGGTCTACTGAAGCCACCGGTGTGGTCTCCATGTGCCCCATACAGCAGAAGTGTGGACGTTTTGGGGGTGTTCTGGTATCAGGCGTTGAGGGCAAAGTTGTTAAAGCGGACTGCAGTCTCGCTGGTTACAATGAGGAAGGCGAGTTACACATCAAGACACCAGCAGCTGCAACTGGCTATCTCGACAACGACATAGCGTATGTTTCCTTGTTGACGTGTTATCGGTGCTCATCATCATGACAGAACGCACGAAACCTTTGTTGATGGGTACGTTCAAGTTACGAGCCACGGATTTATAAGTGTGCTAACGCGAGGAAGGTGGATACGTTCTGGAGATCTCGTCAGAATAGATGACAATAACGAAATCATCGTAGTTAACCGATTGAAGGTGACATCCGTCTAAATAGCCATGCATGCTTTTCTGACACGGGATCTCTAGGAAATCATGAAGGTTTGCGTATTCGAACTTGGCTTTGACTCGGTGGTCTCAATCAGTTGCCAGGTGCGAGGCTTTCAAGTCGCTCCGGCTGAACTCGAAGGCTGCATTTTGGATCATCCTTATGCTGCTGATGTTTGTGTTGTTGGAGTTCCCCATCTGTACAACGGCGAGGTTCCGCTGGCCTTTGTGGTCCTTACAGCAGAAGGCCTGAAAGCTGCTGAAGCCGGCTCCCAAATTGTGACATCGGCTATCACGAAGGTGATTCTCCTAGAGCACTCTTTGATTCTCTCTGATTGACCTCTAGCACGTCGCGGCGAACAAAGCGTATTTCAAGCATCTTCATCACGTTGAGATTGTTCAGAGTGTGCCCAAAACGCCGAGTGGCAAGTTACTTCGCCGAGAATTGCGGGAAACGGCGCGGAATCTGATGGTGAAGGCTGCCAAACTTTAGCTACGTCAGCCCTTAGTGAACGATGACATGATTCAATTGCGAAGTATAGCGGGAGTTGTTCTCGCACCCTAAATAGATGCAATCGCACCTTAAATAGATCACCGACCATTCTAGTGTTCTTTGACAGCATTCCGTGTTGATCTCTGCTTTTCATCAGTCCATCATGCAACTTCACGTTCGCCGGCTGGTTGCTCCGATTGTGCGTGGGAGACGAGCAACAGCATCCGAGCATTACTTACCACATGCCGTCCCCACTTAACCTTTGGCGCAGAATATTCAGACGCAGCATGTCGTCGTCGCCCACTCATACAAGCCCTCCTTGCTCAGACAAAGAACCGAAAGGGGAAATTGATTCTGGTATTCTGCAGGAAAGCGGAGTCGCTGAAGACGCCACCGCTGTTTATGATGAAGGGCTACCTGCCTGGGGAACCGGTAAATATCCTCCAGACCTCTACCTATAGTTCTCATAGTTACGCATCACAGTGGCAGGATCCTGGCTCGTACAGTTCTGCATTATCGGACTTCCTCTAGCACCCTCACACTCACGTTCTAGGGTCCATTCAGTTCTGCTTCATGTATCTTCTCGGACTATCAGTCGCAGGCTTGTATGTCATTTGACTCTTCGCTACTCTCGCATTGATGCAAACCTCGTAGGTTCGACGCAGGTCATTTTCACATCATTTCTATAGCAGGATGTACTCTCTTCGTCTTCAGGTAACATGTGCCCTTATCCTGTGGTAATGCCTACCACGCTCAACTTTACTAGCATGTTCATGTTATCGTTGGCTCAACGAGGGCAATACTATCAAGTCTTCTTATCGCAAGGTTTCGGCATGGGTATAGGAACTGGCGTGGTGTACACACCGACATCGTCTGTTGTTGCTCATCATTTTCGACGGAGAAGAGGGTTGGCCATGGTAAGCCGTTTCAACTGTTATCTGTAGGTCCCATTGAATCATCGCAGTGTCTAGGGCATCATCACCACTGGTAGCGCAGTAGGCGGTTTCTTTTTTTCAGTGATTCTTGGTCAGTTCCTTGACGGTGACGTCGGTTTCGCCTGGGGAATTCGCATATGCGCCTTCATATGCCTCGTATGCCTCACAGCAGCGAACACAATGATGCGAACCAACTATCCGCCCCGCGTTTCAGCGGCTGGTACGGCGCCGTCCTCGGGGAAACCCCTCAAGTCGCTCATACGATCCCCGCCCTACGTCTTTATAATTGCTTTCGGACTTGTGATCTCCCTCTCTCTTTACAACCCCATGTTCTCCGTCGAACTATTCGCGACAGAACAGGACAATATACCGAACAATCTTACGAACTATCTCGTCGCAATCATCAACCTCACGAGTACACTTGGTCGGACCATACCCAATGGACTGGCGGATCGCTATGGCGTACTTCCTGTGTACATTCCAAGTGTTGCTGCCGCAGGTGGAATACTGTTCTCTCATGTTATTTTGTCAGTTCTAATGCGCGTTGATGCAGGTGTTGTGGCCTTGGTCACGATGGTCTGTAAGTCGTCGGCATCAATCATTGTTTTCTGCATCCTGTGCGCACTTCATATCATATCGCGATTGATGCATACTCATGCATCTCCAGATATGGCTTTTTCTCCGGGACGGGTTAGCTCAATTACGATGTTACACTGGCAGGACGTCTGAGCTCATTTGTAGCGGTGTCTCTATTCTTCCCTGCCGTACTTTCCTTGGATCCTGATATGACTCGGTCGGGGTAAGTCGATTCCTTTCCACCCTTTTAGTTTGATGCTGTTCTTCACGGATACCATAGACTTCGACTCGCCATGGCCTCAGTTCCTGTTGGACTCGCATCTCTAGTAGGAACACCCATTGCTGCAGCAATTGTGGGAGACAGTCACAAGTGGTGGGCAGGAAGTGTCTTTACGGGAGTAGGTCTTCTCCGCCGCGGTCGAATGAGCACTGAATAAGTTGCAAGGTCCTGGAATTAGCCTCAGCGGCGCTTCTTCTGGCTGTGTATCTGACAAAGTCCCGTCTGGCCAGTGCTCGTTGAGAAGTCCGGTTTTCCGATGGTTGTACTGGGTATTTCGGGCCGAAGTTTAAAAAAAAGAATTAAGAAAGAAGGGTGTCGGAGTTTATAGATTATAGATTACATCGATTACGGCTCGTACTACTTCTTACCTTTCGATTTGCTCGTCTTCATGTTCTGCACGCTGCACACTCTCCCTTGCAACAGTATCGAGTTCCGCCAACGATGGTTTAGTCATCTTGGACGCAGGCGCGCGGGTGACCAGAATGCACATAGCAATCTGTAAGGCCATTGAGATCAGTCTCGTCACTTGAGAAGTGGATTTTTTCACTGACCGCGCCACTTAACGCATGACTCCAGACCAGCGCTACGCGCGCGCTCAACAAGGGTGCATTGATGCGTACCATCCTCAAGCCCTGGATCATCCGCCATGCACTGCGGTATGTCGACATGACGGACGGAAGATACCGATGTCTTGTCAGATCTTCCGGTTGATCCTGCAGCGCTTGTGCAAAATACGCTCGATGTAAATGGAGCAGGACTATGTGACTCAAGTCAGCCGGACGAGACCATCGTCTCTAGGAATGGAATCACTAACCAGTTTCTTTATACATCAAGACAAGCCACCACCGCATGTAATGTATGGCGCTCTGATCCCCAGTCGTCGAACAAGCCTGCAGCTCACTAGGGACGGGGAAGTCACGTATCTTCCTATCCAAATCGACAACGACCGAGTATGGCGGTACTTTAGAACCAAAGGCGGCGGACATGACGGTATGCACGAGGGTGGTATATTGGAATGTCCAATTGTGAAGTAGAACGTGGCTCGATCAATACGAGACAACGAAAGAAAGGATTCAGCCATACGCCCACTCTCCCGTCCACCGTCAGCACCAATGGTCTCTTCTGTGTCTATCGGAAATGGGCAATCAATATAGTCTTTAGACATGATAGGTGGTCTGCCGTATTGAAAGCTCTGCAGGACGATGAGCTTGCAGAGGAAACAGAATACTACCTGCCAGACGTCGTAGGTATATAACTGCCAGAACAAACGGCTGCGCCGCTGAGTAAGATCTTCGCTAAGCTTCCAGCGCGCGCTGTTCAGGTGCAAACCAATCTAAATGAAATAAGTACCCCTCAGTTATGACCATGGTGTGAGCGAACATACACTTTGGGCAACCCTCACCGCTGCCCCCATCGTCGTCCAGGTTTGATTGTTCCCCAAGCTCTCCCATGATACTGAGAAAAGTGCAGCTAAAACTTGATCAGTTATCGTCGAGAAATACCAGCAAGAAACTTACCATGGCTTGAATGGCGTGAAGAGTCGTATTCCTATTGATCGAGCTGAAGCCAAAGGCGGCCTTGCTTAAATAAAAGTATTCTTGAGCCTCGACGGAGTAAGCATGCTTTTCCTGATCCAGGAGGCACGCGAGGGCGAATACGGCGAAGAGTAAGGACAGTTTGTGATGACAAGAAGGTGACATGGTTTGGAAAGATTCCGCACCATATACGCCCATCAGCATTCATCAAAAAGCTCCTTCCTTGGCAGCGGCACATAGAGGTAGCGTCCACCCTCCAGGTAAACCTCGCATAAACGCCCAGCTTCGGATAGTGGAGGAAGTAAGTTGAAGACCTCGTGTCCATTTTCTTCGTCGGTTATAGTCGTATCAGAGCAGTAGTATTGGATGACGCGTTTCGAAACGCGGGGAAGGACAAGAGTGGAGTCTGATTGGGGTTTGGAAAGAACGCGGATGACATATACACGGACGAACGGCATACCTCTGAACGAGCAGTCTTTCCAAGGAAATTAGATTCCCCATCGAGACCGATAGTAAGTGTACCGAATGCATCACTGAAGCTCTCGTCCTCCGCTTCGACCTTGGACCCCGATATAACAACCGAGCCTGGGTGCGGCCTAGAGTCTTTTTACTTTCTCGAGGATGAGCTGGTAAGTTGACCCGCGTCCTTTGCTTCAACCCACTTCATCATAGCTCCAGGAGCTGGATGGGACTGAATATCATATGGGCATGTCAAGGGGCGATATCAGCAATTACTCGTCTATTACAACTACAAAACGTACGTGATTTTGTCCACTTCAAGCACACAGATTTCATTTTCCCCCTAGTTCATCGTGACATGATACAACTAATCAGATCTGGTTCTTGGGCGCTTCTTCCGTCGTTGGATACTCTCAAGAAGATCCGCGACCTGTACGCCTACAATAATAAAACATCAACGTCAACAGTTGCAAGGAAGTTGTTCACCGCGGTACGTTTGCAGCTGGAATTGTAATTCTCTCGTTGACACAGCTCATAGATGTTGCCACAAAAGGAGTACGAGTACGAGTTCCTACCTATCTGTTCTCCCGCAGAATTGCCTATATACGTTGGGGAGGCGCGCCATGACTATCCATACCGCAACTTTCCTCGCGTCAAAACAACGATCCACCCTTGCTTTGTCCTTGGCTCCATCTTCACATATGATACATTGAAACACTCCAATGATACTCTCAATTTTCTCGCCAATGATGAAACGCGCCAAAGACTGGTATCAGACATTATCACTATGACTGCCATGTGCGTCAACCTCTCGTGGTTACATGGGACTTGGTACGACTTTCCGGATCGCAAAATCGTATCCGCTCGCCCGGATCCAAAGCCTAAACCCCAGCTTCCTCCCATAGATGACGCGATCAAGCGTGGAACGGCGAAGCAGAGTCTACGATACGACGAGGAGGACGAAGATGAGAGCGAGGGTTACGCAACTGATGAAGTACGCGATACCGATGACCCTCGTATCCATGCGAGGCGCGAAAGACTGCAGACATATATGGCGAAACACAATCGACGTTATCAGGATGAGGCCGAAGATGAGGCCCAGGGCGAGGGACGTCGTGCTCAGCGCAAGAGAAACCGCTCTGACTCTCCATCCGAAGACACACCGACTGTCCGGCGGTCGAAGAGAGTGCAGTCAGGTGCCTCTGGACAGTCTGAGGTCGCTTCCACGAAGCGAAAGACGTCTGCCCCGACCAGAGGAAGAACTTCAAAGCATCCAGCCCGTAACTCATCCAGCGCTGGATGATACTGCAGCATCTCCTCCCGCTGCACGTCGGTCATCGCAGATACGTAAAGCCATTTCGCGGTAGATACTCTTCGTGATATTACAGCGTGTTTCTCTCAATCAAATGTCATGTTCGTTGGACGCTCTTAGCAGGCAATTATTTTTTGAGCATAACATGTCATTCATCTCCATAGGGTTCATACATACATGGGGGCCTAGCAATACGACTACCAATTCTTTCTACGTGCCTTCTTCGTCTTACCTTTCTTGGCCTTGACCTCTTCAGTCTTGTCTTCGCCTTCCGCCTTCGTACGCGACCGCGTCCGGTGTGCCGGCAGAGCTGAAGCGTCTTGTGGCGCACCACCAGGAGGATTCTTTTTCGCTCTCTTGGCTTTCGGCTGGTCGATGTCTGGCGCGCGGCGCTTGTTGTCCCTCTGTTTCTTCTCAGGCACAGACGGAGCGCTCGTTGTCGGGATAGGCGGCTCTCCATCGTCGTTCTCCTGCTCCTCCGCCGGAGCTGAAGGAAGGGTGACCGTCGCTCCACTGTCCACGAAAACGTCGTCGACATCATTGCCGTCGGGTGTAGCATACTCATCCTCTTCTGGAATTGGAGGTAATGCGGTAGGCGCTTCACCACGCCCAACATCGTCGTCGTCCCGAGCCCTTTGCTTGCCTTTGGACTTTTCAGAACGATATGGGGGTGCGTCCGAAGTCGCAGGATGATCGGCGCCTGACGAAGATGGATCTGCCGTTGCAACTGCAGGTATATCGGACTGTGATGGCTGCGCAGCCGCATTTGTGGTACTATGGGAAGGCTCTTTCGATGCTCCTACATGTTCGAAGAGCTTTCCGAGGATGAACTGGGACAAGGCATTGACCTTGCCCTTCTTCGAAGGAGTGTCGTAATCCATGCGGACATCTCTGCCTCCGTTTGGGTTTTGACCTCTGGGGGTGGGTGCCGGCGGTCTGCGCGCCAGGAACCCGTAAGGAGGGCATCCCTGCCAGATATCCATGATCTGTACGAGGATATCTACCCTCTCACATTGCGAATCGGTCCAAAAACTCTTTCGCCCGTGTGTCGTGATTTTGTCCCACGCATCCATAATGGCGAACGGCGGGCTCAAGTGGAGATCGAGCACACCAATCGTGGTAAATGGATGGACGTGAAAAGAGACATGTGTCGTGTCTGCCCCCGGATCGATGGACTGGGCGGGCTTTTGGGCAATCGGATAGCACTCGTCCATAAGAATCGGAAGCATCTCGTATGGGAATGTCCCATCCGGTGACTGGAGAACTTTAAGAACCTAGTATTCGCGCTCGTCTTTGCCGATTAACTTCTAATGAATCCAGCAACATACCTCTTCATAAAACCGTCTCCTATCGATGTCCTCTCCCAACGCGCGTACTTCTTTGGCGTAATCCCGGACAACTTTCAAGACATCCAGTGAGTTAAGGAATGCAAATGCTCCATTGTCGCCCAGACGGTGTAGATTTACCGCGCCTACAACCAAACTGAGCGATATTGCGGCGAAGTGAAGCAAACGTTCACCTACCTCGCCAGAAGTTTCGCCGCGTATCTAGGTTCAACATTCCCGGTTTCTCGTATCCCAGATAATAATCCAAGCGAGTCATCTGCGCAGAGTACAGTCTAAGTTTGTTCCAACGGAGCGAACGTGATATCACTTACCATTTCTGGTTTAGCCCAACTGTCGCTACGTTCCAAGCCATGGCACCGCTCAACGAGGCCACAGAAGTTTTGCTGAAACGTGATGTTGCAGTGGTCTGCATCTCCAAGCGTATTCAATCGCTTCTGCAGTTTTGCTGACTGGCGATTGTCGCCATCCTTGGCCTTGTTGAGCCGTATCTTCGGAGTGTCTGCGCCAGAGATGTATGCCTCATCGAATGGGCCCTCGTACTTGTAATTCGGATCCTCCGGCGTGACTAGGGCGCAAGGACTCTGTAAGGGCTTCCGTTCGCGTAGGTTCATGGTGGGGGAAAAAATGGTGCGGGTGCTCGACAGACAAACGATAGTCGATTATATACATCGAATGCCTTTGTTCTCTTATTTTGGCGAGAACAAGTAGCCTTTTCAGGGTAGACAATGTCTCCCGGTACAGCCTTGTGGACTACAGCTGGACACTTGTACGTACAAGAGCGGAGCTGAGTCCGACAACGATGGCGGTTGCTGGTGCTACGAGAGTACGCAGCTTCCAGTGCAAGTACATAACTGCGAGACATGTCAATCCAGAGGTATCCTCAAACGAAGGAGTTCTGAGAAGATTTCATGGTGCAAAGTACTTACATCGGGGACGATCTCGATTGCAGGGGTCCATCAGTCAATGGCGATTATTTGTCCAGGGGACAAAAGAAAATTCATGACCCGAAAAACAATGAAGCGCCGATAGGAGGACAAAAACAAAAGTCAGCACGCGTCAATCACGGTAATCACGTGGTTTGGTTAGCCCGATCGGGCACAAAGCGAGTCGGTTGACTTTGAACCATCACCATCACCATCACCGTCTATCCATAACTGTCCACCCATTCTTCTCTCCACATCGATCAATATGTCTGAAGTAGCACAACTTGCTGATATAACGACTATTTCCTCCTCCACTGAGGTAGAGCCCTTTAATCTTGTTATTGGGAATGTCCTGGTTCGTTAACCTATATGCCTCATTTCCACTGCCTTACTATCCTAATTCTAGGGACTCGATGCTCTGGAGTATCATCTGGGATTGTCCAGAGGAGAAATCACGAGGTACACGGACATCATGACCACACCGCGTACGACCTCTACACATTTCAAAGGATCCAAAGTCTCATATTTATTAGTTCATCGCGACATGATCAATCTCTTCAAGTCCAATTCGTGGACGCTTCTTCCTCCTTTGGATGTCATCAAAACGATGTGGGACTTGTTCGAATATAATCAGAGCCTATCAACGACAACGCTTGCCAGGAGGAAGTTCACTCAGGTAAGTTCCAACTCAGAAAGTAAGCGCGCTCAACTGATTTTACTGCTAGGACTTGCCGGAAAAACCGGTGAACCCGTACCAATACGAACTCTTGCCTGTCTGTACTCCAGACAAGCTCCCCATCTATATCCGCGACAAGCGTTACGACTATCCTTACAGCAATCTTCCTCGCATCGAAACTTCAATCCATCCGTGCTTTGTCATCAAGTCGGTTTGCCACTACATCGCTGAAGGCAACTTGGACTATGCTCCCAATTCACTCATCGCCAACCGGCATTGGAGACGCTTGATTTCCGAGATTGGCATCACCTCTTCGCTCGCTATAAATCTCTCGTGGTTGCATGGGACTTGGAATGACTATCCGGAGCGTCCTGCAGTCGCTGCCCGCCCGGATCCCGTACCCATTGTCGCATCATCAAACGAGGAGAATACAGAGGACGAGAACGACGACTACACGACTGACGAACCACGCGACCTGTATGATCCCCGTGCGCTGTTCGTGCTTCAGGCCATGGATGCGTACATGGCGAAACATGATAAACGTATTGAGGTTGAGCAGGCAGAAAGGGAAACCCAACGTACTCCCCCCGTCGCCGAGCAGGCAATTCACTCAGACTCGTCCCTAGAGTCTATCAACTCCACCGACGTGCAGCCACCCACCACCGTGCCACCGCGGCGGTCTCAGCGTGTGAAGCCGACTAATGTTGTGCAGCCTGCTCTTGCGTCTAAGAAGCGAGCGAGGGCGGCAGTCTCCAGTTCTGCGAGTTCCAGTTCTGCGAGTTCCATCGACGAGTCACCGTCAAAACGGCAGCGTTCGACTAAGAAGGAGGCTCCGAAGAAGACGTCTTCAGCTCGCAGTTCGCCCGCAGGGGATGCTTATACATCTCCGTTGCCTCCTTCAGGGCATGATTCTACAGCGCCGCCGCCTCCTGTAGTACGTAGGTCCGCGCGGACGCGTAAGGTTGTTTCGCGATAGATATTGAATAATCATACCTTACTTTCCGACAACGATGGCGGTTGCTGGTGCTACGAGAGTACGCAGCTTCCAGTGCAAGTACATAACTGCGAGACATGTCAATCCAGAGGTATCCTCAAACGAAGGAGTTCTGAGAAGATTTCATGGTGCAAAGTACTTACATCGGGGACGATCTCGATTGCAGGGGTCCATCAGTCAATGGCGATTATTTGTCCAGGGGACAAAAGAAAATTCATGACCCGAAAAACAATGAAGCGCCGATAGGAGGACAAAAACAAAAGTCAGCACGCGTCAATCACGGTAATCACGTGGTTTGGTTAGCCCGATCGGGCACAAAGCGAGTCGGTTGACTTTGAACCATCACCATCACCATCACCGTCTATCCATAACTGTCCACCCATTCTTCTCTCCACATCGATCAATATGTCTGAAGTAGCACAACTTGCTGATATAACGACTATTTCCTCCTCCACTGAGGTAGAGCCCTTTAATCTTGTTATTGGGAATGTCCTGGTTCGTTAACCTATATGCCTCATTTCCACTGCCTTACTATCCTAATTCTAGGGACTCGATGCTCTGGAGTATCATCTGGGATTGTCCAGAGGAGAAATCACGAGGTACACGGACATCATGACCACACCGCGTACGACCTCTACACATTTCAAAGGATCCAAAGTCTCATATTTATTAGTTCATCGCGACATGATCAATCTCTTCAAGTCCAATTCGTGGACGCTTCTTCCTCCTTTGGATGTCATCAAAACGATGTGGGACTTGTTCGAATATAATCAGAGCCTATCAACGACAACGCTTGCCAGGAGGAAGTTCACTCAGGTAAGTTCCAACTCAGAAAGTAAGCGCGCTCAACTGATTTTACTGCTAGGACTTGCCGGAAAAACCGGTGAACCCGTACCAATACGAACTCTTGCCTGTCTGTACTCCAGACAAGCTCCCCATCTATATCCGCGACAAGCGTTACGACTATCCTTACAGCAATCTTCCTCGCATCGAAACTTCAATCCATCCGTGCTTTGTCATCAAGTCGGTTTGCCACTACATCGCTGAAGGCAACTTGGACTATGCTCCCAATTCACTCATCGCCAACCGGCATTGGAGACGCTTGATTTCCGAGATTGGCATCACCTCTTCGCTCGCTATAAATCTCTCGTGGTTGCATGGGACTTGGAATGACTATCCGGAGCGTCCTGCAGTCGCTGCCCGCCCGGATCCCGTACCCATTGTCGCATCATCAAACGAGGAGAATACAGAGGACGAGAACGACGACTACACGACTGACGAACCACGCGACCTGTATGATCCCCGTGCGCTGTTCGTGCTTCAGGCCATGGATGCGTACATGGCGAAACATGATAAACGTATTGAGGTTGAGCAGGCAGAAAGGGAAACCCAACGTACTCCCCCCGTCGCCGAGCAGGCAATTCACTCAGACTCGTCCCTAGAGTCTATCAACTCCACCGACGTGCAGCCACCCACCACCGTGCCACCGCGGCGGTCTCAGCGTGTGAAGCCGACTAATGTTGTGCAGCCTGCTCTTGCGTCTAAGAAGCGAGCGAGGGCGGCAGTCTCCAGTTCTGCGAGTTCCAGTTCTGCGAGTTCCATCGACGAGTCACCGTCAAAACGGCAGCGTTCGACTAAGAAGGAGGCTCCGAAGAAGACGTCTTCAGCTCGCAGTTCGCCCGCAGGGGATGCTTATACATCTCCGTTGCCTCCTTCAGGGCATGATTCTACAGCGCCGCCGCCTCCTGTAGTACGTAGGTCCGCGCGGACGCGTAAGGTTGTTTCGCGATAGATATTGAATAATCATACCTTACTTTCCGACAACGATGGCGGTTGCTGGTGCTACGAGAGTACGCAGCTTCCAGTGCAAGTACATAACTGCGAGACATGTCAATCCAGAGGTATCCTCAAACGAAGGAGTTCTGAGAAGATTTCATGGTGCAAAGTACTTACATCGGGGACGATCTCGATTGCAGGGGTCCATCAGTCAATGGCGATTATTTGTCCAGGGGACAAAAGAAAATTCATGACCCGAAAAACAATGAAGCGCCGATAGGAGGACAAAAACAAAAGTCAGCACGCGTCAATCACGGTAATCACGTGGTTTGGTTAGCCCGATCGGGCACAAAGCGAGTCGGTTGACTTTGAACCATCACCATCACCATCACCGTCTATCCATAACTGTCCACCCATTCTTCTCTCCACATCGATCAATATGTCTGAAGTAGCACAACTTGCTGATATAACGACTATTTCCTCCTCCACTGAGGTAGAGCCCTTTAATCTTGTTATTGGGAATGTCCTGGTTCGTTAACCTATATGCCTCATTTCCACTGCCTTACTATCCTAATTCTAGGGACTCGATGCTCTGGAGTATCATCTGGGATTGTCCAGAGGAGAAATCACGAGGTACACGGACATCATGACCACACCGCGTACGACCTCTACACATTTCAAAGGATCCAAAGTCTCATATTTATTAGTTCATCGCGACATGATCAATCTCTTCAAGTCCAATTCGTGGACGCTTCTTCCTCCTTTGGATGTCATCAAAACGATGTGGGACTTGTTCGAATATAATCAGAGCCTATCAACGACAACGCTTGCCAGGAGGAAGTTCACTCAGGTAAGTTCCAACTCAGAAAGTAAGCGCGCTCAACTGATTTTACTGCTAGGACTTGCCGGAAAAACCGGTGAACCCGTACCAATACGAACTCTTGCCTGTCTGTACTCCAGACAAGCTCCCCATCTATATCCGCGACAAGCGTTACGACTATCCTTACAGCAATCTTCCTCGCATCGAAACTTCAATCCATCCGTGCTTTGTCATCAAGTCGGTTTGCCACTACATCGCTGAAGGCAACTTGGACTATGCTCCCAATTCACTCATCGCCAACCGGCATTGGAGACGCTTGATTTCCGAGATTGGCATCACCTCTTCGCTCGCTATAAATCTCTCGTGGTTGCATGGGACTTGGAATGACTATCCGGAGCGTCCTGCAGTCGCTGCCCGCCCGGATCCCGTACCCATTGTCGCATCATCAAACGAGGAGAATACAGAGGACGAGAACGACGACTACACGACTGACGAACCACGCGACCTGTATGATCCCCGTGCGCTGTTCGTGCTTCAGGCCATGGATGCGTACATGGCGAAACATGATAAACGTATTGAGGTTGAGCAGGCAGAAAGGGAAACCCAACGTACTCCCCCCGTCGCCGAGCAGGCAATTCACTCAGACTCGTCCCTAGAGTCTATCAACTCCACCGACGTGCAGCCACCCACCACCGTGCCACCGCGGCGGTCTCAGCGTGTGAAGCCGACTAATGTTGTGCAGCCTGCTCTTGCGTCTAAGAAGCGAGCGAGGGCGGCAGTCTCCAGTTCTGCGAGTTCCAGTTCTGCGAGTTCCATCGACGAGTCACCGTCAAAACGGCAGCGTTCGACTAAGAAGGAGGCTCCGAAGAAGACGTCTTCAGCTCGCAGTTCGCCCGCAGGGGATGCTTATACATCTCCGTTGCCTCCTTCAGGGCATGATTCTACAGCGCCGCCGCCTCCTGTAGTACGTAGGTCCGCGCGGACGCGTAAGGTTGTTTCTCGATAGATATTGAATAATCATACCTTACTTATGTATCTCTACTGTATCTACTTCTGTTGGTGTATCACGTGTATCATTATTAGACAGATCGTTCCACGTTTAGTAGCGCTTCCACGAGAAAGAGAAAAAAGCGCAATCATTGCATCACGTGGTGAGTCAGCCCGATTGGGCGGCCAAACACAGTGTTAGCTTTAAACCACCATCATCGACCCTCATTTACAATTTTCTACCACGTTCTAATTGTGATGCCATGTCTGAAGTAGCTCGACTCTGCGACGTCACGACTGTACCAGGCTCCGCCGAGGTAGAGGCTTTCAATTTCATTATTGGCAACGTTCCGGTTTGTTAGCTCGCATCTCTCACTTCCATTGCCTCATTTTGTCAACTTTAGGGACTTGATGGCCTAGAATATCATCTGGGAATGTCGAGGGGAGAGATCTCGGATCACACGGAGATGATGAGAAAAAACTGGATCTCATTGTGTATCACAGCGGCGCAGATACTAGCTTTACCCAGCCATGGATGGAATTAGATCTCACACCTTCATCACCAACTTTCGCCGACCTCCAGAGCGCCGTTGTACACTTCCGAAGCGTTGGTCGGGTGACACCTCCGGTATTCATGCAGCGTATCCCTTTGGAGCATATTGTGGGAATGACCTGCCAGTCATGTCTTAAATATAAGTGTGAGTATGAAGGGTTGAACATGTGGTGGAATGAAAACTCGTAGACTTTCGCCCAGAGATGTACATAGATTGTTCGCGATAAGTATTCCGCTGTATCACGTCCAAATCAGGTCTATTTGTATTCTCCGCCGCGTTCCCCTTTGATTTTGACACCGGCTCGAAAGCTAAACAGCATTCATATACACCCTAATCCTACGTCAACCTTACCTCCCGCCCCAAGATGATGCCCGAGTACGCGCCATATGCCTCTTTCACGACGCTCGCGCAGGGTCTTGCTCAGCTCGCGGCTGGAAATGGGTCTTCAATTTACCAGATGCAACTTGACAGCGCGCCGTTCGAGTGTGGTTCTTCCAACTCAACCTCCACGTACCTGAATACCTTGGAAGTGCTCGTTGCTGTTTCATGTGGCGATGGCGTGGAGATTACAGACTCTGTTACGGAACTCCAGGATTACTGGACGGAACTCAGCAGTATATCGTCTTTTGCTGACGCTATGATATGGGTGCGCGCCACTTGCGCGTATGGTGTTTCCTTGTTCGTTCTTATGATATCTGATATTGTGCAGAGGATGGAAAGTTCATCGCGAAGACCGCTTCTTGGGACCTGTCTCTGGGAACACGAGTTTCCCGCTGCTCTTCATCGGTAACACAGCGGACCCAGTAACGCCCCTTGCTTCGTAAGTCATGTTCATATCTTGCTTCGGTTTAACGCCTATTCGACAGAGCGAAAAAGACTTCGGCTGGCTTCCCCGGATCTGCCGTCTTAACGTTGAATGCGCCTGGTGTACGTCACCTAGTCTTTTGCTGTGTTCAATCCTAATCGTTCATGTAGCACACTTCATTTACAGCGTCATCTACGTGTATTCAGTCGTACATTCGGAGTTACTTTTTGAATGGAACTCTTCCGGAGGACGGTATTGTATGTGAAATTGAGGCTGAGTTGTTCCCTTCTGCTACCTCTTGATTGAACACGGACATCTATTTAATTTATGTATCCCAAATGTATCGTCATATTTTAATGGATCTGTCCGTGAAGAGGACTTGAAGCTCGCCCGGCTGTCGGCGGAGCGGACCCGTTTTCTCTTCTCTTACCGCCATCATCGATGCAGCCAGTGCAGCACTGATCCTTCTTCCTTCCTGTCAACAACCATGTCAAGTAAAGAGAACTCGGCGAATATGTAGACGTCTCCCGACGACGACGAAGAGAGACCGTGCACACACACTCGGGGGGTGCACACGCACACCCGGGCGGACTGCCGTGCGATGAAGATGCCAAAATTGGGAATTGATCTGTGGCGCCGGTTAGGGTTAGGGTAGGTTAGGGTGAGTTGGTGACTCCGCGCGCGCTAGCGCGCCCAACACTTAGGCTTCGGGTATCCACTTAGGCTTCGGATACCCAAAGCCTAAGTGTTGCAGGTTAGGGTTCGTGGTTAGGGGCGGTTAGCGGTGAATATAAATCTTCTCAAGTGGGGCGGGATGAGGAGCGCGTGGTGGAAATATCAGCATGGTGTACAAATATGGTAATTATTGTCATGTGTTCACATGGACCACTATGGGTGTGCACCCCCCAGTGTGAGTGTGCGCGCTGTGAGCCGGTATGAATGTGGTGATAGCTGTACATACTCGACAATGAATGCAAGCCATTAGTAATTAGGCAACCCTCATAGCGGAACCGGACCGAATTCAAGTCGCCAAAAGACAGCCTGAGTGTTTACATCTATCACCACTTTCGCACCGAGTCGGACCGTGCACACTCACACTACCCGGGCGCACTGCCACGCACAGGAAATGCCAAAAATGGTAATTGATATCCTGTTTGTTGTATGGCGCCGGTTAGGGTAAGGTAGGTTAGGGTGAGATGGTGACTCCGCTGCGCGCGCCAGCGCGCCCAACACTTAGGCTTCGGGTACCAGGGTTAGGGGTTAGGGGTTCGGGTCGGTTAGTGGTGAATATATATGTTCTCGGGTGGGGCGGGATGAGGGGCGCGTGGCGGGGATGAACATACTGTCCAAATTTGGTAATTATTTCCATGTGTCAGCAGGGACCACTGTGGGTGTGCACCCACCAGTGTGAGTGTGCGCGCTTTGAGTGGGTACAAAAGTGGTGATAGTTGTATATACTCGGACAGTCTCTCGTGCCTAGTCCAAAGGGTTGGTCCATCATCGGGGACCTCTCCAAGGAAAAGTAATGGGTGACTTGGGTGAAATGGGGAAAACAATACGGTGGAAGCCCTTCACAATTCCATCCAGCAGCTCATCAGTTGATATAGGTGGTGTCCCATCTACGTGCTCCTTACCACCCTTGCCATTCTCAGTGATCTCACCTCTGCAGAAGGACGTGCTCCATTATCTGCTGCAAGCCTCATTCCCAATGGACGGGGCAATCCAATCCAGCTCTTCCCATATGACGACTCGACGAACTCGTTGTGAACTTGTGCATTGGGTAGCAGTCAGATGCTGGAGTTGTATACATCCAGGAGCAGGAGATCAGCAAGTCAGAAACCCCAAAAAGTCTTTATGGATATCCACGAGTACGTTGCAGCACTGACATTTGGGCTTCTGCTCATGCTTTACAATAACAGTGCGTCGATTATCCTGGGAAGTGCGTATGGCTAAGATCTACAAGTTGCCAAGGTAGAAACAACCGTGATTGTCTCTGTGCAGTGGTGTTTCTTGTTAAAATGTTTCCCATTGTACGTGCCAACCATATTTATTGAAACCTCAATCAAACCAAAATGTAGTGTGACATGTAATCCACTGGATGCTAGGAGCTTCATGTCAACAGCACATCTTTTGTTGGAGAGTGTTGACTAAGTCGTGGGACAGTCTTAGAAAGCTGGTAGATTTACTCTTCTTGCATCCTAAATCAAGGTTGAAGTTTACCGTTAGGCACGCAGCAATTCTTCAACCTTGTATGTATCGACTTGTGTATCATGAGAAAACGAGAAGGTTATTCAAATGGATTGTTGTGTCGCTCTACAACCATGACGGTTGTTGCTCATTTGTAATACTTACTCATTTGAATTTGGTATCAGCTGGCTTTGAGACCACCATCATTTCACATACTGATTGACAATTTCAACCTGAACTGTTGCTTGACGCGACATACCATTGACTCTAACCCATAACTGAGGTATCACTCTCAATGTACAACTATTGTGAAGGGCGTCAGACAAGGTTCATCTTGCAGGAGGCAATGCTTGGCGTTGATATCCATTGTGTGCGTCTCCATAAGTGTACCATTGTTAAATGTACTATAAAGCAGCTTAGTGTCAACCTCACAGGTAGTGCCTTCCTTGGGAAGTGTTCTTTCTTTGAAGTACGCCTGAATGTAAGACTGAAAATGGAAACTTTCTTGACAAGACCATCATCTCGCGCCGTCTTGAAGTAGAACGGCATATTCAGGAGAGGTCTTGGAAAATTTATCCTGCCTCAATACAATTGCAATTTCTCTGGCTGACACTGAGTGATGGTGCATTTCAGTGCAAATCTCACCATTGGTGTTCAGTGTCTTGATTACATGTGACAATTGACAACAAATGACGTCACATAGATCAAAGATGCCAAAAATTCATCTGTCGGTGGTATCTCTACTCTTGACTGTGATCTTGTTATGTTTGGACAAGTCGGGTTCTGAATCAAACAGTAATGCTAATCTCTGTCTAACCTTATGCTCAGCCCAGCAACACCATTTTACCCAATTTACTGTGCCACACTGGCAACTGCTGTCGGAAACGATGAGTACTCGCACCTGCATCATATACCGGCGAGACGTAGGTTAATTTTATGCGGCTCATAACGTCTTATCTCTCCTTCGGCCAGCCAAAAGTATGACGAAATCAATAAAAGGCATCGTTAACCATCACATGACACCATTGTTATCATTCTGTTTGGCTCTCTGTGTGCACCTATTCGGCTTTGTTCCCTACAACAAACACCGTGTTCACTAACATTCTATACCATTGGTGTGTTGCTTCTACTATTACATTCTACAACGGACAGCTCATCGCGAACCCTTCAATAGCCATGGCTCTCATGATTTCTCCCCATAACACATCCGACCAGGCCCTTGTCTCCGTCTCGTCCAATATTGGGAAATCCCTCGCTCAAGAGCTCCCCACGGAACTCGTGTCTTTGATGGCAAACTTCCTTGTACAATCGGCATCCCAGCCCCAACATCCCACATCTTCCACCGATGGTCATTGTCTGCGCAACCTCGGCGATCTATTGACGGCTACAGCAGTCTGCCAGAAATGGCGTGAATCCATCCTCAACGATGCGCGGCTTTGGACAGAGATAGAATTCACCGCCCAGCGTGCGCGCGACGTCGACGCCCTCACCAGAGTCCTTGGTCTCTCAAAAGAACTACCGCTACATATCGGTCTCGACTTTGGGCCCACAGTTGCCGGCGAGGACGCTTTAGATCGGCTCTTGGACGTCTCGTCGCGGTGCGCCAGTCTGGACCTCAAGATCCCGCACGAACTCTACGTTGATCTCGTCAATACTATGCCATGGTTCCCCAACCTCCGGCGCCTCTCCTACACGCCCATCGGTAAAATGTCTCCCGAAGTCACATATGAAGGTTGCACCCTGTTGACTTGTATCCCTGCATTGGAACATTTGCAGATACATGTCGGGGAAGCGTGGCTGCTTCCATTCCAATCCGATCTCGTATCCTTGAAAACCTTGGAGGTTGTGATCAAGTCTGATCCGCGGCTTCGATGTGGCAACTTGTTTTTCGCTCTCCTTGAGCAGAGCGAGACGATCTGTAACATCACCTTCGACGTGTCATATCCACGGCACATGCAATGGGTCCCATCGCGCTTGTTCGTCAACACTAGTGGCAGTCTAAAGACTCGAGAGAGGGAGAGAGGGCGAGCGACGTCCGAACGACCGAACGGGTGAGAGACGCGTCGGGAAGAGAAATGCCATCGCGCTTGTTCGTCAACACTAGTGGCAGTCTAAAGACTCTTCACTTGAAGCGCGACGCTTTTCGTCTCTTGCCTGATATTTGCCTCCCCGGTTTAGATTCCCTGTGGGTAGACACGCTCGGGAGAACTGCATCCATGTCTGCAAGAAACCTTCTACCAATCATCATCGACTTGCCCAACAGGAGCAACCCACCTTTGACGTCGTTCACCTTTACGCCTGGCGGAGGAACCACTTTATCCGCGATGCCGTCGATATTGCTCTCCATGTGTTTCCGCGGATACACGACTTGCGCGAGCAATGCTTACCGGAGAGGCGCTATATATGCCGATGTACGCCACCTCATCGAGTCCCGTGTTGCGGCCCTCTCTCTAACTCAACGTGCATCCCGCTGAAGTGTGATTGACACGTCTCCATAAATTCATTTCAGAGTTGACTACTGTCTGTACATTTCCTTCCTCAGTGGTACACTTCAATTCATCATCATCCCTCCATTGATTGAGATCTAACAGAGCCGGTCAGAGGTGTGAAAGGATTTCCGGAGCAAAGAGCCTACCGTTTGTCCTGTAGGTACAAGTTTAAAGTTCAGTCACCGCGTCAAACACGAAGCTTACCCGTCATGAAGTCACATTCCTTAGACGCCAGCATACTGACGACCGGGACGATATCTTGGCTAGTTGCTGCTTTCTTGGGAAGCGGGGTCCGGTCTGCCATCTGACAATGGATCAGTGATCTTCGGGCATGATGATAAGTAGTGTTTCATACGTATTTTGTAATCCCCTGCAAATCCCAGCCAGACCGACTACCGAGGGCAGCAACGACGGACTCGACTGTGCTCAGGCTCAATATGAGATAAGCGCGAACGCCAGAAAATGCACCTAACCCGTCGGGTCCAGCAGCACAGAGTCTACATAATAGATGAGATGACTTTGGATGGATACGGCAGTTGGTTGATACGAACGGGCAAGAAGATTGACTGTAATGTTGTGCTGGCCGAGTTCCAAGGCTAGTAGAACACTGAGGAAAGCGCAGTCGGATGTGTCTCCTATACTTACCTACGGTCTGCATTAATCCCCGGATAGCAAAGCATGCCGCAGTGTACGCCGACAGATGGCGGGACTGAGCTACCGAATTTTGAGAGAAAACGTGGATTATGGACTTTCTAGGCGTACTCACCTTGCAATGCGGACATGGTGGTGAGACTGAAATCTGAAGACGGTAAGAAGGGCGCACTAGATGTCATGTAGCAGGACGAACAGCCGCAAACATGTTGGAATGAGTCTGGGATACAACCGAGGCACGTCAGTACACCTTTAGATCTCGAAGAGCTGTCACTCACCACGAGAACAAGGCCATAGATATCTAGAAGATATTAGATGCTGACGGTACATATGGTTGAGAAAACACACGATAAAAAGGCAGGACGGCGAGACAAGCATCCCCCGGACGATATCGAAGTTCCATCTCGATAACTATCAGATTCCGCCATCTTGTTCAACGTGGCGATCTGAAGAACGTTTGCGATGAACGCGTAATACGAAATTTGGACTATCTAAGCAAAAAGTGAGCAATCGCGACAGGACGAAAAGTCGGTTTCTCTCACTTTAGGCGGTCCCGTCGTCCCACTGGAAGAGCTGTAGAACGCAATCCTGGGTTTTCCCTCTCCTGGCTTGAGTTTAACTTCAGTCGGATACACCTCTTCTTCGTCTGGCACTCATCCAGTGAGGCCGGAATCCTGAAGCTGCCGCGTTAAAGAGGCAGAACAACGTCAGATAAATGTGTTCTCCAAAAAGTCTTCCAATTTTACTCACAGAGTAGCATTCTTCCGTATACGTATGCTCCTCCTCTTTTCAATGATAAGGAAGGGATACCGACTAACTTGGTGTCGTTATGAGATTATGACTGTGATAGTCCGTGTGCTATGAGATGAAAAATGAATGAATGTGATCATCGTATTGTAAATAAAAAAAAAAGTCCTCGTCCCAAACCACTATGTACACCATTATATATATAGCCCAGTATAAAGTAAAACGCGTACGTAGTAAGGAATAAGGAATGAACGCGTGTGCCATAACATCAACATCAAAAGTAGCTCTGAACAGAGGGCGCCGGAGTACCCGCTCTCGACCCAGTCCTAGACAACGGAAACGGATGGACTCTCCCCCTCTGATATTTCGGTGGCGGAAACGCCAGAAACACAGACGAAGGCGTAGCGCTGGACTCCCTCCCCACCCGTTGCCTCGCAGTCACAGCCGATCTTGACCGCTGCAGCCCATTCGCTTCCTCCGAAGAGGCCGCACTCACGGTATGATGCACACTCGCAGACTCCCTTCCAGCTGGCCGCCTCGCATTCACAGCCGATCTTGACCGCTGCAGCCCAGCGCCCACTTCCCCCGAGACCGCACTCGCATGGCTATGCGACCGATTGTGGCTGCGCGCTTCATTGACTTTCGTGCTTGACTTCCGCGTGAGAGGGAGACTCGGCGCCGACGCCTGGGCATTGCCTAGATCATACATCGATCGCGTGATGGGAGGTGGCGGCGGTGGCGCATCATATCTTGGAAGCGGCCGTCTCGGGACAGGCGGTGGTCGACGTTCCGACTGGGAGCGTTTCAGCGATAGATCCGGAGACGAGGTGGACGTGTTGCGGTAGAGCCGCTCATGGGGAAGGTCCGCCCTCGTCCTCGTCCTCGTCCTCGTCCTTGACGGCGGCACTTCACGAAGCGGAATCCGCTCTGGAGCGTCAAAATCCATCATCCCATCATCGCCTTCTTGATCCTCCTTCCCCTTTCCGGTAAGCCGGCCCCATATTCTGCCCAGCGATTTTGGGGTGCTCAGGCGGAACGAAAACTTTTTGCGGCGATCGTCGTCGTCGTCGGCTCCAATGTCCATCGTCGACTTGTGCAGCTTCTTCTTCCGCTTCTGCAGCTTGAGCAAAAGGACGGCGGGAGTGGATGCCGGTGACTCTGGCAATGTGCGCGTGCGTTTGTGGATATTCAGGGGAGCTACATCGCCAAAGCGCCGTCTGTTATTACTAGCCTTGAGGTCGGGGCTGGATGAATTGGAAAAGGGATATTCGGACTCTGCTCGTGTCAATGTCCAGTCGCTCGAAGAAGTATCGCTGACGCTCTAAACAACAATATTCAGGACGTTTGAACGAAGCGATGAAAATTTCGTACCTTGGAATGGCGCGTGTAATCGTTAATAATATCCCACGAGACGCTGTCTCCCACCAAAGGTAGCATGAGGTGTTGTGTATTGGGTCGTGTTATGCCTTTGGACTCGAACGTCGACGCTCTAGAGGACTCAGAACCGGCCATCCAGTGGGCAGGAGGTTGCACAGAACCACGGGAGTTCCATTCGGGCTGGGTGCCCATATATATGAGTGATCAGAACCCACGACTACGACAACTAAGCATCCATCCCCTTGGCGACAAAACGTCTTTCCGCAAGTTCGGTCGTGCTCGTCTTTGATACTACTGTCACACTAAATGTTTCGCACCGCACCGCTGCACAGTGCAAACGACAGTTGAGCCGAATTAGCGAGTGTGGTCACCACGCCTTCTCTGATTCGTGTGTGAGTTTAGATACCAATAAAGTACACAAGAAAGTTCGACATTACTAGAGAAATAAGTTAAGTAACCGATGTCAAATAAGAATCGGAACGACGCGCCATCGCCTATCGCGATGTCGCCTAACGGTCCCTCAGAACTGACTCTGCAACTTCGTGTGATGGGACGCGTCTGATGCTCATACTCGTTCGTGAGAGCGGTTTAGTAGGGAACGGAATCTGTCGTTGGGACTGTGATCTAGAGAGTGATGCTGTTCGCTTGGGCAATGGTGCCATCTCGACCGGGGACCGTGAGGATGATGATGATCCATCGAATGACATTGGGCGTGGCAAAGCTATCGCGTCGTCATTGTCAATGAGGTTTGAACTCTTCCGAGCCTTGGACTTTGAGACCGGATACATTTGCCGCCCAGAGGCATACTGATGAAGTAGCGCATCCGGTGTAGGACAGTCATCCGGCGAAAGGTGGATGGTCTGGAATTGCGGTACGACGAAGAGGAAAGGAGAGGAAGGGAGAGATGTGACAGAGTTGGATCTGCGGGAAGTAGATATCTTGGGTAGATTACGAAGGGACTTGGGTCGGCGCAGAGATCTGAATTTGCTGAACATCGCCTTAGCCAAATGAATAGAACACAAAGATAGGCCACTTACGGAGCAGAATCATGGGATGAAGGAGGGACTGCGGGTTGATGCCATGACGGGCCTGGATCAGCATCCAATGACGGTCGAGTTACCTCCTCCCAGTCCCACTCTGAATCCGACAGCGCCACACTATCGGAGGGGGCGAGAGTCGTCTTTCGTTTCCTATGGAAGAAGGATCCGCCCTTGGACACCGTAGACGCTGCATCTGGATCAGTCACCTTTCTGGTGGACTGTTTGCGAAGACGAGATGGCTTCCGGGGACGCTTGACAGACGACGTCGATACATATCCTTCGTCGGTCTCCTGTGAAAATTTGCGCGATGTCTTTCGGGGGGAGAAGCGGGATTTTATCTGGGAAAGCTTGGAGGTGCGCGGTTTCTTCGGCGTCGACTGGACGCTGCTCGTAGGCGTTGACGGGAAACTGATCCTGTTCCCTCCCCCTCGGTCTCCATTGAGAGTCCGCACGTCTGCATCATCTCCTATATCCTCGATGTCTGCCTGCGCTCCCGAGTCTTCGAATAGCAGATCGCTAATAGCGCGGTTCTCGTCCAAAATACCAAGTTCGACAAAGGCGTCAAAGACAGAGGCGCGCAGAGTGTCGCGCTCCGACATGGTTGTTGGAATCAAAGCGGTGAAGGGTCTGTTTGAGTCAATCACGCGGCAACAAGAGACTCAAATCAAAGCGTCACCTTGTCAACCAAAACCAATACCTCTTAAAAGATAGTCTTCCATCACATCAGAAACGTCGAAAGAACAGCGAGTGGACGGTGGATGCGTGTGGACGACCAACATATTCAGCGCTGGGCGCATGTCCATTGCAGTCCATAGCAGATGGGAAAAAGGCAAACCGCATTAGGGAAATGTTCCCACATTGCCACATTTCAAATCAGCACCTTAGTCGTGCAGGAAGTCGCCCGTTCAATCGCGAAGCTGCGGTACTGCTGTGGGCATTGGTAGAGAAGAGGTTCGCGATCCCCGTGACCGTGATTTGAGTTTGGTTGCAGCTGACCGAATGCAACGTTTAACAGACACATCTCTTCGGCATCACTCGTCCCGACTGCGACGGTGCGTATTCTTTGCCCTTTGCATATTCGGCTCGCTGTCACAGACCGGATCACGTACAAAGTCAATGCTACGCCCTTCGAGGGGTTAATCGTACGCATAGAATAGACGTGTTCACATGGGCAAACCTGAGCCTCAAGACGGCTTGTAATGACCTCTTCTTGGCAATCTTGCTGTCATGTTCGTTCGGTATGACTAATGCTTCCCAAAGCCTGTTCTCAGACCACATGTTTCTATTACATTCTGATCAGTCCGGCGCGAAGCTCGTGGCGCATCCATGATATAAGCCAGCGCATCTTGATCACTATCCCATCAACTCTCAATGTCTCAACCTGAGATCCTCAAGTCGGGATGAAGTGACGCTGTCAGACTTCATTCCGCCCTCTGAGATCCTGGCAGGTTCGTAGCTTCATCATTCACATCTTCATCTCACGAAATCTGTCCTGTCCAGGTCTCAACTTTGCTGACACCCCCATGTGTCCCGAAGAGCTCACAGGCCCAGTGGCCAGTCCCATATCGCGTTAAATTCGACTTCCTAGCTCCTACCAGTCTTACCGCCCCCACGGGGATCACCGTCAACCCCCCAGACGTAGCACGGGGAACACAATATGACGTTGTGTGGGTGCCAGCTGGTATGGTCCTTCGCCGTGCCAAGTGATTGTTAATGTTGAACTTGAATGAGGCCCCCTCGACTTCGTTACGAGACTTCCAAGGCCGAGATTGAATCCATCAAAGCTCAAGCGCCCAAAGCAAAATACATCTGCTCCGTCTGCGCTGGGAGCTCTAACCGGCGTATTGAGCGGCAAGAAAGCGACGACGAATAAAGTGTTCTACAAGATGATCGTGGTTAGTACTACTATTTGACTGGTTTAATGGGATGGTACCTCTTATACACGGTCAGGCTGCGTCATCAACTGGGTTGCACAAGCGCGTTGGGTCATTGATGGCAATATCTGGACTTAGTGCGGGTACGTGAACGTGCTGGATGGAACCCTTGCTAGGATCGGACATAGCACTTGCCTTCGTAGCCCATCTAAGATGGCCACCCAGCTTCGTGGCCAGGTAGAGGTGAATGAACATGGTCAAGACGATGATCCGTTCGCAAAAGTACATGGTCTGGTCTAGATGTGAAATGTACATGCGTGTAGAATTGACCGACTTCAACGATCGGGACACAAAGAACGTTAAGTGACCGCGTCTGATAGAAAGGAATCAGAACAAGATTGTCTGCATGGGATGTCTTATCGGCTAAGTATCTCCTTTGAAGACAAAGGCATCCAGGCAACGCCCTTGGTCTGCTGCGTTGTTCACAAGGAAATTGTGACGAGAAGGAAGAACACTATTTAACAGCTGCGCTTCGACAGAAATGAGAAAAAACTAAATGTCATAGCAGCGCACGAGCATATATAGGCGCTCGTCATGAGGAATGCGGTAGTACTGAGTAGGCACCGGCTGTTGAAGACGAAGAGACAGATGTCAGTGAACACCTCATGTTCTGAGATATTTTGCAACCGCGAAGTAGATGATTCACACCGCGGGAGTGAGGAAGACTAGGAACAAGAAGCACTTAGATAGATACTCTCCAAGTCGCACCACAAAAGGAAACAAAATACTCGGAAACACAGGGTTAAACACACGATTCAACACGCTGCCATTTGGTCACCCGAAGGCTAAGCCCGGAACCCACGACAAGGGAGCGCGCTAGTCGATAGTTCGATAAAGACATCCGATGCATATAGTCTTATTCTACCAGACGATCAGCTGCTCAAACGTTAGCAGACTGCTGATATTTCGTGTCCCCGTCAATTCTACATGCATATCTAGACCAGACCGTGAACTTTTGCGAACGGATCATCGTCTTGACCATGTTCATCCACCTCAACCGAATTACGAATCATGGTCGCCAACTTGTCACCGGCGAGATGGGCTAAGAAGGCGAGTGCCATGTCCGATCCTACTCTGACAGTCAGCAAGGGTTCCATGACCATCCAGCACATTCACGTACCCGCACTAACTCCTGAGCTAGTCCAGATGTTGCCATCAACCACCCAACGCGCTTTTGCAACCCAGTTGATATCCTTGGGAGCCGCAGCCTGACCATTGTATAAGCGGTACCATCCCATTAAACCCGGTCAAATGGTAGTAGTACGAACCACGATCATCTTGTAGAACGCTTTATTCGTCGTCGCTTTCTTGCCGCTCAAGACGCCCGCCGCAGCGAGGATGGAGCTCCCAGCGCAGACGGAGCAGATGTATTTCGCTTTGGGCGCTTGAGCTTTGATGAATTCAATCTCGTCCTTGGAAGTCTTGTCTTCACCCGTAACGAAGTCGGGGAGGGGGCCTCATTCACGTTTAGCATTAACAGTCACTTTATACGGTGAAGGAAACATACCAGCTGGAACCCACAGAACGTCATATTGCGTTCCCGCTGCTAACGCGCCGGCGTACGTCTGGGTGGGGTTGACGGTGATCCTCGTGGGGGCGGTAAAACTCTTGACTGGCTCCAAGGTGGGAGCTAGGAAGTCGAATTCGACGCGATATGGGACTGGGCCTGTCAGCTCTTCGGGACACATGGGAGTGCCAGCAAAGTTGAGACCTAGACAGGATGAGATGAAGATGAAGATGGAGATGGAGATCAGAAGGCGACGAACCCAACAGGATCTCAGAGGGCGGGATGAAATCTGAGAGCGTCACATCATCGACCAAGCAGAAAGCAAACTTGAGAATCTGAGGTTGAGACATTGAGAGTAGTTGAGGGGCCAGTGATCAAGATGCGCTGGCTTATATCATGGACGCGCCACGCCGGATGCAATAGAAACATGTGGCCTGGGAACAGGCAGAGGTTTCGCGTCGTGGCGAAGCATCAGTCATGCCGAAAGAACACCTCACTTCAAGATTGCCAAGACCAGAGCCGTATTGTTCCGAGCCGTATTGTTCGACACCTCATGACCAAAACCCCGCATGGCCTTGATTTTGTACGTGATCCCGTCTGTGACAGCGAACCGGAAGGAAGGAAGGAAGGAAGGAAGGAAGTGCACACAAAGGAACGCCGGCGGCAGAATACAGGCAAGTACGTAGCATCACATTAGTAGACTACATGCCACCCTTGTTACTACCTCATCGTATGCAAAGTGGAAAGAGTAAGCACCACGGACGTCGTTTCTTTCATCCAAAATAATAATAATAATTCCGTTAATCTATGTATTATACTTGAAAGCGGTTTAAGTACGAGATACACCAGAGTCCTGCATGACACCCATTCAGCTACGTGTTCAATCACGAGAGCATGAGATTCTGCTCACCCAAATCCGGAGGGTTGAAGTATGGTCCAGCCACTACATCACCTATGCTGCGGAGTGTCCCGTCGACTACATGCACACTATAAGGAGATCGGAAGAGAATCAAGGCAGGAGGGACGAACCATGGATCCCATTTCCTTTTGATCCAATGCCATTTCTGACGCTGCGTATTGCTGCATGGTATCAATCTTAATGGAGATGTTCGGCGTGCGGCCGCTTGAACTTGCGCGGCTCGTTGGTACTGTGGGGCGCGAGAGCTCGTCGAGATCCGCAGTCTGTCCGCGAATTATGTTGCGAGCGTTGAGCGCCGCGAGGAGGGAGTTGGCGTACACTGGACGAGATGTGAATTCAAAGAAGTGGAGTGGCGCAATTTGACTCACGTCGACCGATGCAGAAGTACCACAGAGCATAAACGAGTGAATCTGGCGATACGGCGAGCTATCTCATAGCGTCAGACTTGGTCCGACGGCTTTAGGGATGAGGCTTACCGAGATAAGTGATCCGATGGCGCACATACTAGCGTTCATAAATTTTATCAGGACGGGGCTTGGGGGAATCGTTGGTGTGAGGTTTACCTCGTAGCCCTGTTAAAGTTATAAGCAACAGTCCTCATAAGTGACGCTTTGAAAAGACTTACAATCCAGTATTTAAGAAAAATATAGTCTAGACAAGTCATGAATTGCGCGAACACATCGAGCACAACGAAACGTACCAATTTAGTGAGTATAGTGTCGGACCTTCGGAAGCCTGTTTTCGACCTCTGGAAGATAATACACAGACTTAGAGAAATAAGAACATCGGCAGCTACTGAGAGTGCATTGATGGTCATGGTCAGAGCCTTTCCGAAGATGCCAGGTGAGTCCGAGCATGTGAAGCCCAAGTCGAGAACGCTTACACTGATATCCAACAGATCTTTGTAACTCTTCTTCGACATGGCGAGTATGACCCAGACTAGTGAGGTCAACCGGCATGTAAGTGTATTGCCGCATAGACGTCGTCATTAATCGCTGACCTGTCCCGCATCCTGGCCGAGTAAATGTCAAGGAGGAAACAAGGACGTTCGCGATGTCCTTACCTGCATTTCCAACAACCAATATCATGATCACGCCCGTCAAGATCAGATTTTTCTTGCTGACTGTACGACATTTCAGGAAACGGAATGGAGAAACACGAGTAGCAACCCACGACGGAATACGCGGAAGGCGTAGAAGCTGCGTGAAATTAGTCAAAATGACCTAACAAGATGCGCGTGAGAGGCGCACCATTGCACTAGTGCGCCAGTGACCCCCTGTGGAAGTTCAGACCATCGTCTAATCGCCTCCGAATAAGCGGACTTACAGTTGGAAGAGCTTCGATTATAACGCCCCTGGAGCAGACCTTCAGAAATCACGATGGATCGAGATAGCGAAGATGCTCACCATGTCGCTTCCGTAAGAGCATTAGAATTACTGAAAACATCCGGTTAGCACGCGATACTTCGAGTGCATGTTCACTTACTAGTAGCTAGTTATCAAGTAATGATACACTGATGCGAATGAAATTAGACAAGGGCGACGGGATGAGGGATAGACGCATACTCGTTTGGGTGATGAGGATGAGATGTATAGTGTCGAAGCAGACAGTGATCGCCACCTGCTACACTTTAGTTTATTCTGGTAATCGATGGGACTGTGACAAACCAGGAGTTTGAGATACCAAGGGTCTTTTGGGTATTCTTCATGAAGAGGTCAGTGAAAGCGAGGTACCAGGTATGAAGGGTACATACTGGCATAGTAGTATAACGTCTGACTGATGGAGAGACCATACAAAATCGCGCTCAAAATGACACCGATAAGCATGACGCCCATGCTAAATGAGAATTAGCGGCATAGCGTATAATCAGGTCAAAGTCGCGTACGTGTTATCCAACGGGTTCTGTTCACCTGGACTCTGGAGCGTGGCCGGCAGCATGATTATAGAAATTCACAGAATTTCTTCGAGTGTAGAGAGGTAAAGAGAAAAGGTGATCTATGCTATGGGTGACAGCTCATTTCCTCGCAATTATTAACGCTGCTGAAGACGTTTCGTCTGTAGTCCCCCTGCGATTCGCCATGACATTCGATCCTCAGCTATCGAGCTAAAGACAGCGGCGAGGCGTACCGGAACGGGTGCAGACGGGATACCAAGGAGTCTGTTTGGTGGGCGCACCTGTCGCCCTTGTAATCGGTCTCCTCTTCAAGGCTGAGGGAAACGCGAAGTCTCCTTTCTTTTAGCCGAGAGGTATGAGCAATACATGAACTCGTCTCATGCGCGTTTCCGTCCTCATGACGCGTACAACACATTGCCTCTGGTTTTCCTGGTCAATATACGATTTTGCTTCCATAGCGCGAGGATTCCCCATTCAATTATAGCCCAGGTTCTGTCAAGGTTGATGTAACGGAAGAAGATTCCGAAGAAGGTCCAGGCTCAAACGACGGCGGACGCGGACCACGTGGCTGAAGATTCCCCTCTTCCGTTTCACTTCCACTGAGCATTGTACGCTACTACTTGCAATGTATCAGGGATATGTTCTCTGAAGGTTCAAGATGTCCTTCGTATGTTAAGATCCTACTGTTCGAAGACTCCGGCGATTTCCCAGGATGTCCTCAAGCTCCTGTGGTTCGCCGACTGTAGCCTGGGCCTTAATTAACACTCAACGGAAGTACATCTTTTAGTGGCGGATGTCTGTTCCGAATAGAGGAGGGAATTCAAATTTCGCGTAAAGGGGCTTCAATTGCTATCTTCTCGTCGACGAGTACCGTTCCTCTGCTTCTGCCCAAGTTCAACTCATGTCTTTCGTTTACGCTGTTGGCATTGCCTTCACCGGCCTCCTCGTTCACTACATAGCACGGCGACCAGCCACTACGCCTCTTCCTCCGGGTCCGAAGGGTTTACCTTTGATTGGGGTGCGTTCGACGCCGTGTCCAAGCTCAACTGACGTGTTCGGTTCAGAATGTACTGGACATGCCCACAGAAGGGAAGGACTGGCTGATCTATGCTGACTGGGGACACAAATACGGTTTGTGCTTCTTATTTCTACTGCAGTCGTGATGCTGAAATCTCTGCCCAGGGGGTATCTGTTCGGTGTCTCTTATGGGCCAACCGTTGATCATAGTGAACTCTGCGGACGTTATGCAGGAGATGGAACGCCAAGGTACTGTTTATTCTGACCGCCCGAGACTCGAGATGGGAGGCGAACTGGTCGGATACTCCAAGACCATCGTCATTATGCCCTATGGCGCCAAGTTCCGCACGTTCAGGAAGCATTTTTCTCGCGTCATGGGGACGACCGCTACGCTCAAGCAGTTCCTGCCAATGGTCGAGGCGGAAATGAAAAAGTTCCTGACGCGTTCCTTGACAAAGCCCGCATCACTTAGCGACCAACTTCGCAAGTAAGTTTTGTCGAAAATATTTGGACATGCTTGATTAATGAATGTGCTCGACAGGACTTCTGGTTCCATCATCATGAAATTGGCTTACGGTATCACTGTTCAGGAGGGGGAGGATCCTTTCGTCACTCTGATCGAACACGCAAACGACAACTTCAATATCGCCACAACGCCAGGTGCGGTCGCCGAACTATATCCTACTTCTGCTGATATTCTGATGGCAGGAAAATTCATGGTCGACGTGATTCCGTTGCTCCGCTTCGTGCCTGCTTGGATTCCCGGCGCGGGTTTCAAAACACTTGCGAAGCAGTGGAAGAAGGCGTTTGATGACATGGTCCAGGTCCCATACGCGTTTACGCGTAAGATGATGGTATGTTGTAAACTATTCTGCTCGACACTTTCACATCGGGGATAGGTCGATGGTTCTGCACCTGTCTCTTATGTTTCGTCCTCAATGGAACATGAAGAAACTCTGACAGCAGCCGATATCGATGATATCAAGCATGTCGCGGCGTCCATGTACGGAGGTTGGTATGCTTGCCTTGCTGGTGTTATCCTGTTGACGTGCCTTCCTATCAGCCGGCGCTGACACCACTGTCTCTGCACAATATGCTTTCTTTCTTGCCATGTTGCTGAACCCAGGTTCGTTATCCCGGTATTATTTCTACTCCCCATCTAATATTTTTTGTAGATGTCCAGAAGAAAGCGCAAGCCGAGATCGATGATGTCGTGGGCGGTGACCGCCTTCCTACGTTCAACGACCGCGAACACTTACCGTATGTCAACGCAGTCGTGACAGGTAGGCAATAATCACCCGTACAGATCTAGCATTGAACTCATCTCACAGAACTCCTTCGATGGCACAACGTTGCACCACTCGGTGTGCCCCACAGAGCTCTCGAAGACGGTGTCATCAGTGGCTACTTTGTCCCGAAAGGATCTATCATTATCACTAACCTATGGTATTTACCTTCACTCCCTCATTGTCGTTGGACTAACGCGACCGCCAGGCAAATGCTCCATGACCCAGAAGTCTATCCGGATCCGATGCACTTTGATCCTACTCGCCATTTAGGCAAGGAGGTCCAGCGCGATCCTCGACATGCATGTTTCGGATTCGGTCGTCGAGTTTGTCCAGGTCTGCATCTCGCTGAGGCATCGGTGTACATTCTCGTAGCCATGTCGCTGGCTGTCTTTGATGTCAGTCCAGTCATTGAAGATGGTGTTCCCGTGCTTCCAACACACGAAAACACTGATGGAACGATAAGGTGATGTTATTCTGTGTATTTCAACTGCGCATGAGCTGACGAACCTTCCAGTCACCAGAAACCGTTCAAGTGTAATCTACAGCCTCGGTCAGAGAGAGCTGTCGCTCTGATACGTAGCGAATGTGCTGATCTTTAAAGATTTTTCTGAAATCCATTGAAGTTTTTGATTGAACGTCCTCGGCTTGTGAACAGCATTGAAAGGAGCTGGTAGATGACTTCCATCGCACGGCTCATAATACCGTATATCATCAACCGAAGTTCACATCGTTCAACCTCAAGGATTGTCAGAGCCCTCCTACATAATTTCAGTTCGCAAAGTCAATGTTCTTAAACCCGTTGCTGGAATCATCTTAAGTCTACGGCTCGTACAAGACATGGTTTTCCACCGTCACACATCAGAAAGTGGCGCCATGCCATGACCCCAAAATCCATGTTGGAGGTCTACAAAGAGAGTATATACAACTATAATCTCGTCAGTTATATACATATAACTGCAATCAGATAATATAACTGAAGTTTGACGTACCCTGGACGTACCTGACTGGAACTGGCATCCCGCCGCGCCGCCGCCGCCCTTCCATTTTGGGAGGTCAGAATCCTGTCAGAATCAAACGGCATATGCCGAAGTCGGGTTTCTGAGCATATAGCACACTTGGATACAGACCCCTGCAATCCGTCCGGCGGCTACCAGTCGCCTAGTAGTCCGCCATCTGTAAAGGCCCGACTATGAGCGCGGACCAGTGATCTGCTGGCCCAGCTTTGGCCTGAAGCCGCCGGCCTGGCCTGACTTTTCAAAGCTCTGGCTTTTTCATCTCCTAAACCAGGCCAGATCCGTAACTCACGGCCGGCTCTGGCCTGGCTCTGGCTTGGGCCATGGCTTTGGGCGGGATGCGGCAGGATGCAGCAGGCGGCAAGTGCATAGCATAATTTTGTTCTCTTGACGTTTATATGGTAAAGGTAAGCTCTATGTCTTTTACCACAGTCAGAATACCCTTGTCTGGGGACACAACAGTCAAGAAATCTTTGGTCAGAGGTTATGTCATCATTCATCTTTAATTCACGAGTTGACGGGACTGACCATCATGAGTGCTCTGCATGCAACAACACTCCGAGGAGAGACCAAAATTGAGTAAAGGAGTAATTATGAGCGCTTCAACAGGCATCTGAGCACTATATGCATCTCAAAACTTGACTATTTGTTTGTGCCACCTAAGCCATGGCCTGAAAGCTGGCTCACGGCCTGGGAAAGGTGAAGCCAGGCCATAGGCTTTATCAAGCCGTTGTCACGGCCTGGCCTGGCTCTGGCTTAAATAGGGCTGGCCTGGCTTCAAAGCCAGAGCCGGCAGATCACTAGCGCGGACTTCTGATTCCAGTTATCAGGTAGGGCGGGCAAGATACTAAAGGTACTAACTGAAATCAGTTGATATTGACTAGAATTGGTTCCAATTTCAGTTAGTGGAAGCTAACTGACAAGATGCTTTTTGTCATGCCTCCTACAAAGACGAGGTTGAAGAGTTACTGTATGGAGACACACTCTAGCATTGTTGTGGCGGTGAACTAGAATATATTAACACTTGCACGCACCCCCATGTAACATGGCTTACAGGCAAATCCTCAGAAATGGTGCAATAGCACTGCCAGAATTATTTACTTTGCTTTCCTTGTTGCAACCAACTCTTGAGTTGGTTTTGGAGCCTCCTGACGGTGCACCAAAGGCGCGCAGCAACCTTCTTAAAGGTGGAGGTCTTCCCGTGCTGAGTACTTAGTGCATGGTGTGAAAGCTCAAATTCACCATTTATAATGCTTTTACACCCGGTAGTTCCTGATAGGGGCCTTGTGCCAGCCTCTACCTACCTACCTACCTACCTATAAGAAAGTGGAACCATTGTTAATAGACAGTGACAAGACATGCAAAAGCAAACTCACCAGCATTCTCTAGACTAAGAGATGAGAGTATAAGTACTGTAGCTAAATGAAATATGTGACTGCCACAATGTGTTAGCAACTGACTAAGCCACGAGACTCAACCAGGTACCACAGCAAGAACTTAAGGAAGAAAGTGTTTGCGTTCGTAGAACTAGGCTAGGCCAGGTGTATAAATGAGATCGGAACTAAAGTACAATGATACTACACTACTGCTTATATACTAGTAAGTCTGTGTTTGAGACTCCTTGTCCATACGTGTTTCCACTAGGGATGCTCCACGCCCTTGACCCAGTGTTGTATGCTACTAGTCCGTGAAACCATTAAATACGAATGGTAACTGCATGTAAGTAATAATACTGAAACGACCATGTGTACTACGAGTGTCGGCGATGTGTATACAATAGGGAGTCCATGAGATATCGGCATGTATGATGTCATCCATGTGTTGGACGTGTGTCCGACATGAGTACGGCTTCGGTAATGAAAAGGGGTATGATTGGTGATGAAACAGATGATGAAACGGTCCGTTGGTTGATAAGACAAGGCCCCCGATAAGATATGATAAGATGTGAAAGTGTGAAAATATGGCGATTCATAACACAATGTGCTATTATAGTGTAGTGTGAAGAACTGAGACAGTAAGTAATAAAGTAAGTACAAGATGAAAGAAAACATAAGGTAATATGTGCTATTATGAAGGGTGATCTAATATACTAAGTCCAAGCTTATTAGTCCTGACGGACTGTGCACCTAGCGCAAGGCGCAAACATACATACTTATGCAACAAGGTGGATTCCCGGGGTCATGAACAAAGCAGCCTTTTGTGTAGTGGGCATCAAGGATGAGGATGCACCTAGACACGTGTTTACTGTCCACTACTTAATGTTGTGTGTTTTGTTCTCAATGACAACAACAACAATGGTGATGGTAAGGCTAGGAGTTGATGAAAATTTCCAAGTTGAGAGTTGTGGGTGCCACTCAAAGGTTAATGTCTGAGCAAATGGTTATACTTATAGGCAAGTGTCCAAGATTGTTATGTTTGTAAGGAGACATAAGAGTAAGGCAAGCATAAGCATCAACACAACAATGAGGGAACAAAGAAAAAAGACAAATAGCTATGAGACTTTTGTGTTTGTAAAGCGTGAGAGTCAAAGAAGTTGATGATGATACGGAAGTAAATAAAGTGGCGCAGTGCACAGGTTGTTGGAATACCAAGTGCATTGCTGCACTCGAATGCCGGTCATTCCGACGCCGGCGCACTCCACCGGTGTTATCACCACCAACTCGCATCCATTCCCGCCGACTCATGTAATCCTCCAATTGTTATTTATGGTATATACACACGTAGAGTATATAAGCCTGTTCAGTAGTCAGTATAATCCAGTTTTGAATTTGCGGGTTTCCGCACCTCTAGTCCCGCCACGTTCCAACTCACTTGTTCATCGAGCGTAGCACTCTCGATTTCTCACAAAGGTGGGACAAACCCGTTCCGACATGCAGGTGCGCCGCGTGAGTGACGCGACGCGACGCGAATACGAAGTATCACGTACCGGATAAACCTGCCGTGATCAATACTACAGGTGGGACGGACCCGTTACGACCTGCCAGAGCAAATACTGGTGAGGAGAGAAAGCGACAGTATGAGAACTGAGCTTACTCATATATTAGGCTTGTGTAGACAAGAATGTTTAAAACCGATCAAACAAAGGGCGGAAACAATTGTTATTTGCGGAATGGATAGTAATACAAGAAACGTTGACCATCATGAACTGAGTCCTGGGCCTGGATGATCGGCGGTTTTTGGCGCAGCCGGCATCGTCCTTAGCGTTTACCGTCGACGTCGTCGACAGCGTCGAGCTTATTCAAGCGGCTCCGGCGTCGTGCCGTAATCAAAGGGTACTTGAACTGATCATGTCCAAATTGAAACGCCCCTCGTTTATGGCAGCCTAGACGCTGACAGGACGACCCCCAAGGAGCTATACCAGTGAGTCCGTCGTCGAGATCACTCATTCTGATTCCATCCAGCTCGTCGTAGCCTGCTGAGCCCTCTTTTCGTCGCCTGACATTACCCGGTGATAGTCGGGCGGATCTTGGTGCGTATAACGAGAAGCTACAACCCGGACCTACAATACCACCATGTCCTGGGCTAGAGCGCCAATTGCGCGTCTGTCGCGGCGCCAAGTCGTCGTCGGCATACGCAGGGAGGACCCGACGAGGATCTGGGAACGGCGATGCCCACTAACGCCCGACGCCGTGCACGAACTCGTTTCCAAGGAGGGCGTCCAAGTCCACGTTGAGCACTGCGACAGGCGTATATTCCCTGACAGCGAATTCATCAGGGTACGTGCTCCAGAGAACTCGTATACGCCTATTGACGCGCATATAGGCTGGCGCCAACATCGTCTCTAGTCTGAAAGAAGCGCATATACACCTAGGCGTCAAGGAGCCGCCCCTCGACGAGCTCATTACAACACCATTAGGCGATGTCCAACGCACCCACATGATGTTCTCTCACACCGCCAAGGCCCAGTCGTACAATATGCCCCTCCTGTTCTCGTTTCTCGATCCATGCTCTCGTCCTCCGCGATTAGTAGACTTTGAGATGCTCACTGACGACCATGGCAGGCGCACAGTTGGCTTCGGTTGGTTCGCGGGTTTCGCAGGCGTCTTCGAGTCGCTCGTGTCCACGGCACAATCACACTTGCATCACGGCATCGCGTCGCCGTTTCTATACACTCCCCGGCCACATAGTTTGCCCTCCCTGGATCACTTACGCGCAGCTTTACGCGGCATTGGCACTTGCATAGCTACAGAAGGAACGCCAAAGGCCCTAGGGCCATTCGTAATTGGACTGACTGGTACAGGAAACGTCGCTAAAGGATGCCTTGATGCACTTTCGGAACTACCTATTCAGTCCATCGCACCTGATGATTTGCCGTCATTCGTTGCCAACCCAGACACGGATCTTCGAAAGGTATTCTGGCGAGGAACGTTTTCAACAATAGACTAACTCTTCCCCAGGTGTACCTTGTACATGCGAAACCTTCGGATTACTTTGTAAACAAAGATAATGGTTATTCTCGTGAAGAGTACTACGCCAAGCCGAATCTTTACAAGTCGGTATTTTCTTCAAATGTAGTAGCTTTCAATTGCCTTCCTACATATTTTCATCTCTCTGAGATAGATTGCCCCATATCTCACTCTATTCCTCAATGGTGGAGGATGGGCTCCCGGATTCCCTCGATTGATGTCTGGCGATGACCTTCGTATGGCCCTTTCTCGTGCCCATGCTGGGTGGAGGATGACCAACATTGGCGACATTAGTTGTGATCCCGAAGTAGGCTCTCTTCTTGCTCTTTACCGCGGCGTGCTTAATAAGTTAGGGTGGTCTTGAATTCATGACGCACGCAACGACACTCTCGGACCCTTCCTTTAGCATTCGGCCTTCAGACGAGCTACCCGAAGTACGGATCATGTCCGTGGATATATTACCTACGTCGATTCCGCTCGACGCGTCCAAACACTTTTCGAGTGCTCTGCTGCCTTATTTACGCTCTGTCGTAGCCAGCTACGCTGGCGAAGACGCAGGCGAACTTGGAGTGGCACTTGACAGGGCTACTATCGCGCTTGACGGCCAGTTGACTGAAAAGCATGCGTGGCTAGCTGCTCACAGACCGTCGGAAAAGCATGTGCTGATTCTGGGTAGTGGAATGGTCGCTGGTCCCGTCGTTGATAAGATTGCCGAGAATCAGAATCGTCGTGTCACGATCGGTTTGTCTTTCCCACTTTTGTCGGACAAGACTGATGTTTACCCAGCTAGCAACTCTTTGGATGAATTGGAAGCGCTTACTAAATCGCACGCCAATGCCAGTTATGTTCAGCAGGACCTGAGCGATCTCACCAACATTGTCGAAGTGCTTAAAACTGCCGATGTTGTAATAAGGTGTGGATATTTGTCGCTCTGTTGATACTCGCTTCAACTATTCCATCTAGTCTTCTCCCGGCCACGTACCATCCGAAAGTAGCGGAACTATGCATCGAGCACAAGAAGCACCTTGTTACCGCGTCGTACATCTCTGATGAGATGAAGGCTCTGCATTCCAAGTCTGTCCTTTTCCTCGATGATGCGCTCTTCTAAAGCTTACGCTTTCCCAGCGCTGAAGCCGCCGGTGTCACACTTCTCAACGAAATTGGACTGGACCCGGGCATTGACCATCTCACCGCCATCTCGATGATTAAGCGACTTCAAGCAGAGAACAAAGAGATTGTTAAATTCGCATCCTTCTGCGGTGGACTGCCCGACTTTTCGGTCAAGATGGATCATCCGTTAAAGTACAAGTTCAGCTGGAACCCACGAGGCGCGCTATCTGGTTTCATGAATCCGGCTAGGTATCTGAATTCCAAGGGAGTGGCGGAGGTCAAGGCAGGCGAGATGTCGAAGGCATATATTCCGCATTTCGAGGTGAATGTCAACGAGAATTCGGTCTTGGAGGCCTACCCGAACAGGAACAGCATGCCTTATATTGGAGAATATGAGCTTGACGCCACAAAGTTGAGACAGTTCATTCGAGGAACGTTGAGGTATATCGTTTCTCTCTTATCAGTACATCCGTTATATCGATGTTATATATAGGTGTCCCGGCTTTTGCACGTTCATGGAGGAAATCCGGCAGGCAGGGTTTCTGGACACCACCCCACTTTCGGAAACGGAGTGGGCGCAAGCCGAGGATAGGCTCAAGATGACCAAGTTCCGCGATTCCGTGTCCAAGGGCGCGTTGCCGAAGTACAACCCCGAGCGAGCAGTTCGCTCGATTACCTTGCTGGTGTGCTCGCGCGCGACCCGGAGTTCCAGTATGGGAAGAGTGAACGGGATATGGTGCTGTTGGTCCATCGCATCGAGACGGAGGATGGCGAGGTGCATACGGCGCAGTTGTATGTAACGGGGGACGAGAGGTATAGTGCGATGGCGAAGACAGTGGGGCTGCCTGTGGCGCTGGCGGCACTGCTGGTACTGGATGGTCGCGTGGCAATTCGTGGTGTGATAGGGCCGGGCGATGAGAGTATGCGCGTGCCGATTTTGAGGGAGCTGGAGGCGAATGGGATTGAGATGGTGGAGCGTGTGGGCAGGTGTGAGGTTGAAGTTGATTATTAATGTCAGAATACTACCAATAGATTAACGGAAATATTATCATTATTTTGTTTTTTTAAGTACTGGGGATTCATGAAATGATGATTGTGGATTGAGTGCTTCGCGGATCGCTTTGGATGAGGCTTGCGTTGCCTCGGGCTTCTGGTGTTCACAGTGCGTGACGAGAAGGTACCTTGATGAATTACCTACGCTTCCATAGAAATGAAAAATAAAATGTAGTAGCACCGCACGAGCAATCATAGATTTTCGACGCGGGCGGGAGGACTCGACATTGTGAATGTGACGAAGACGAAGAACATGAGGTGTTTACTGACCTCTGTCTCTAATAAACTTTGCAAGCGGAAGGTAGAGAGCCCGGGTCATCAGCGTGGTCAAGACTCTAAACCGGAAACAGAAAAGAAGACTCAGATATGTACTCTCCAGGTCGCACCACAAAAAGAAAATAAGAAAATCGGTCTTAGGCTCACACTTTAACACGCTGTTTGGTCACCCGAAGGCTAAGCCCGGAACCCACGACAAGGGAGCGTGCGGAACACTGCCGGATAGTGACCGATTCCAGGAACCGGGTGACTTGTGGCGCCCCAAGCCCCCAACGCCCATAGACGTCAGACCCGCATTGTATGGCGAGTACTCTGCGAGCCCCAGTGTCAATGCAATGGCCTACTAAAATGTGCGTCAACACCAAGAAGACACTAGCCAATTTAAATGAACACTTACGACCATTACACCTCCCCGCCGGCCTGCACCCGAGGGCCTTTTGCTGAGCTCACCCCCAATAGGCGCAGACCGAACGGACGGGTTCAATCAGGGTAGAACCAATCCCGCATCCCTCACCTACACACACGAGGGGACGCTCCGACCCCGCAGCGTAGGCGAAAAGATACGACCAGTTTAACCTCGTGGTCGGACGTTGCCTTATGCTCTGGCGAACCAGTAGCGTCGACAGACAGAGTACTGCCCTACAACCCCACCCCTGGGAGGCGCGGCGGACGCACGCATCAGATCCAGATGAACAACGAAGGAAAAGTGCGATCCACAACCGCGGCCACCGCGTACGCCAGAACCAGCTGAACGCCGCGGTGAGTTTGGAGGGGCGAGACTCGTCGGAGGATAGGCGGCACCCGATCTCGACCCACGACACTATGCCGTCAGGACTGGCGAGGGCCTGAACGCGCAGAGGGCGGGGAAGACGATTGATGGTACGCGCAGACTATGCTCCGCCGCCTTGTGAACGCCGAATGAGAGCGCACGCCCGTATCGACGGCGAATGCGGCATCCCTCTAATCGTGATGTCGTCCTAGGGCAGTAGTGAGCGATGTCAATGATGGTCAGAACGCCGAGACGTACTTTGGGTTGATGAGAGGACCATCCCCTAGATGCGATGATCAGCAGTGAACGGTCGATAGAAACTGGGGACAACGCACAAGTCCTCTCATCGACAGCCAGGCGTCGTCCTGGCTGTCAGCCTCTGTCCTTCCTCGGTGTCGGCGCGTCGGCTCATCGTTCGGTCCTGTGAATACGTTTAGAAGAAGGGGAGATAACGGTGAGGAGAATGACAACCTGTCCTGGGGGTCCTGAGGAAAGAGGGAGACACCCATTCTCGAGGCTTTATAGTCAGAGAACTGTGGCTGTTCTTGTCCTATTTGGAGATATCATATCAAAAAAAATAGTCGGGCGCCTATCCATTGATCAGAATGGACAATGGACAATCAAGTTCGGGCAGCCCTGCAGTGCTTCTTTGTGGCGCCATTGTTTGCGGAGAGACAGGAAAGCAAAGGCCTGGATTCGACAACTGAACATTTTAGTAGGTCTGTGATGAAGTTGAGCACACGAAGGTGAGAACAGAGCTAAGTGATCACACGTGATCGTGTAAACTTGTCTTGAAGGCCTGACCGCCGGAATCGCTTTACTGCCTTTCGCCCAACAACTTCGATGGAATAAATGAGCAACCACGTCTCGAAAAGCACCGTAAACTACACTTCTTGTTCTGCGATCCTCCTAGATTCGTGCTATTGTTCTCCGTAATACTTACCAGGGTCAGGCTGCGACGTCCAAGGGCGTGTGTGTCCATTGCGCGATGCCTTTGTCTGGAAGGAGAAACTTGACCGGTGGTTCGACAAAGCTATCTGATGGCACAGACAATCATATTCTGATGCTTCTCTATCAGACGGTCAGCTACTCAAGTAAGTAGTCAATTGACTTGCATGCTCCTATCGGAATCGTTGAACTTGATCATTTCGACATGCAAAACTTTGTTGCCACCTACATACTTTTTGACGCTTTGGTGGACTCTTGACCATGTTCATTCACTCTGTCGGAGCCGCTCAGGGATTTCCAGCGGATCAATGTCGATCATCTCTCCTCGTACTACAGTTACTATAGCGGCAGCGAATGTCTCCATCAGCTGGTCTCCATTGCCAGGTTGTCATTTAAAAACTTCGCTGGTGAACAACACACACAGCACACAATTTCCCATTTTCCTGCCATCATGTCATTAATCAGCGAACTCCCCTCTGAGCTCCTCGCCAGAGCCTTCGAGATTGGCATCTTCAAGTGGGGGATCCAATTCCTCCTTCCCCTCCGACTGACCTGTCAGAGCTGGAACGAGATCGTCCTATTCACGCCTCGCCTCTTCGGAATCATCGACCTCAACCACGTTTCGCAATCCACCATTAAGCGACAGCTCGCGAGCGCTAAGGCAGCTCCTCTCTACGTGACCATTCCCCGCTATCTTGGTTACAACGGCGCGGAGCTAGAAACCATTCTCCTCACCACGGCGGAAAACTGGGTATACGCCGCGGTGCCTATGCGCGTCATGTACAAGATTCACCCAGGCAGGCGGGATGCTTTTACGCGTCTAGACGCGCTGCACGTCGCCGCTGGCGATCAAAAGCTCGCGTCCGAGTCCTTCTGGGGGCAGACAGCGCCGCCCAAATTGCGCTTCTTCAGCGCGGACGGGCTGTGCAGCCGGGGAGTATACAGCCTTATCGTGCCCAGCATCGTCGACTTTGAGCTGAACAACCTACACGGGCGCCTGGAGCATCATCGCCTGCGGGACATCCCGATGAAGGAGTTGCTCGACATACTTGCACGCATCCCTAACGCGGCGCGTATATGCCTGGACACCATCCAGTGCCTCCAACCCGCCGCCGAGACTCTGCCAGCGCTCACGTTCAGCCACCTCACAGAGCTCGATCTCACACGCGTGCGCTGGGCGCCGCATTTCCTCGCCAGCATGAAAGTGCCCGCCTTGCAGAACCTGGTGATAGTCGACTGTGAGATGGCGCCGAAGTGGGGTTCCTGGCAGGTTGTGTTCATGCAGTGGAGCCAGCCGGGGTGGCTGCCCGTAAACCTCCAGTCTATCGATATCCGTGGCAGCTTGAAGGAGAGCGATGTTGACGCGTTTACACGCTGGCTTGCGAGGCTGCCGAATGTCGTCCGGTTCATGCACGACGAGGACGCGCGGATTACCGCTGCGCTGGCTTGCGATGCTTCGCTTTGCCCGGGTTTGGTGCATCTGGCGATCGAGCGCGCCTACGAATTTGCGGATCTGATGGTCCTTGCGAAGCATCGACGTCCGCGGTTGAAGTTCATATCTGCGGCGTTGTGTTTCGAAGGAAGCGAGGATGAGATTGCGGAGCTAAAGGACATGGTTGAAGAAGTACACTGTGTCTGTTTCTCTTGCGGCTTCGATGGCGGTCTTACTGGTACGTCTTTACCAAATCAATTTGATTTAAACTAAATTCAGTCCACAGTATAAACGAAGTCTACGCATATCTTATTAGTTACGAGCTCGGTATCAAGATCAGAATACGTACAATAATGTTAAAGAGTGTGGGTCCCCGCCTAAGCTACGGACGGGGGGCGTTTGATCTACACAAACATTTTATAAACCCCGCGTCTTACTGATTCCGAAACAACCAACCATGGAAGAGGCTTCCTTGCGCTCGAGCGCCATTTCTGCATCGTATTGTTGCCTGGTATCGATTCGGATAGAGATATTCGGTGTACGACCATCAGAGCTGACATGGCTCATGGGAGTCACTGTTTGCAATGAGATTTCATCGACGTCTTCCGTGCGTCCCCGGATGATGTTACGAGCGTTGAGGGCCGCGAGGAGCGAGTTGGCATACACTAGCAGTCTGGATTTGAACTAGAGGGAGCGCGGTGGATGATTTCACTCACGACGGCCGATGCAGAAATACCAAAGAGCGTATATGAGAGAATTTGGCGATGCGGCCAGCTGAGGCAGCCGTCAGCATGTCGTATTGACTTAATGGTGACGTCTTACTGATACAAGAGAACCAATGGCGCACATGCTAATAACAGAATGAGCGAGAGTCAACGAAGAGGTGATTACTAAGTACCTTGTAGCTCTAGTAGCGCGCGAACAAAATCTCAGCTTTCAAAATCATCGATGCAGAAAGCAGCTTACAGTCCGGTATTCATGAAGAATATCGTCTGGCGAAGTCATAAATGATGAATAGAATGAAAGCAGGACGAAACTGTACGCACAAGTTTAGTGAGCATGCTGTCGGACCTCCGGAAGCCAGTCTTCGATGTCTGAAATATGATACACAGGCTCAAGGAAATCAGAACGTCGGCTCCGACTGAGAGCGCATTGATCGTCATGGTGAGAGCCTTTGGGTGAACACCCTGTTAGTGTCACAACGAGACGCGTCCGCTATTCGAACTGACGTTGATATCCAACAGGCCGGTGTAGCTCTTTTTGAACATGGCGAGTATGACCCATCCTACGGAGGAAGACAGCTGCATGAGGATTGACGACGGTAATTGATGCCGTTACTGACCAGTTCCACAACCTATAACAAAAGAATCTTAGTCAAGGAACGACGGAGGCTGCGATGCACTAACCTGCATTTCCGATAACCAAAAGCAAGATGACGCCTGTCAAAACGATACTCTTCTTGCTCACTTCATGACTTCGTTATAGACAGCAACATAACGAATGGAGAAGGAACGCACGGTGGTATACGCGGTAGGTGTAGAAGCTGAGCGAAATTGGTTATCAGTGCCCAGCAAACGAGCGAGGCAGGCGTACCATTGGACTAGCGCGCCGGTGACTCCCTGGAGAAAGTCAGCCGATCGTTCAGCCTCCTTTGGAGTAACGGGCTCACGGTTGGAAGGGCTTCCATAACGACGCTCCTGCAGTATCTAGACATCAGGCGTGGTCTTTCCTGTTGGAGTAATAGACTCACCAGACTATATGCGTCAGAGCAGTGGGTTTGCTGCAAAAGGTCAGTCAGCACGGGTACGTTGAACTGGAACTCCCCACGAACTAATAATTAAGTATCAAGTAATGGTACACTAGATCGACGATATCAGAGCAATCGCACGATGAATTTGAATAGAGACTTGCTAGTTTGAGTTATAAAGATTAGATGAAGAGTGTCGAAAAAGACAGTGGTGGCGACCTGATCAGCGATAAGAACAAACTCGGGGCCATCACGGTCGAAGTAAGCGGACACACCAGCAGTTTAAGATACCAAGCGTCCTTCGAGTATGCTGTGAAGGAAGGTGAGGAGTCCTGCAAGTGAACAAGGACAAACACGTACTGGTGTAATAGTACAAAGTCTGTCCAATAGACACCCCGTACAGCACGGCACTCACGATCACACCGATGAGCATGACACCCATTCTGGAATCTTTTAAGACAGTGAAGGACACAGATCACACGGTTCACCTACGTGTTATCGAGGGGGCTCTGTTCGCCTGGGCTCTGCAGAGTGGCTGGCAGCATCATCGCGAAAACTTGAGAGAAGAGAGAATGAAGTTGGAAATGAACGCGCAGACGCATCTCGCCCAAGTTCAGGTGCCTTCTAATACTGGCGACTCTACATCTTCTTGTCGTCTACAACGAGTTGCTTCGATGCTTCGCGTGATATTCTCTTTCATAAGATAGGAATCCGAAGTGGGAATTAACCAAATTGTCGGTTCAGGAAATTTCGCCTTCTGATGGGTTTAATGGTCTGAGTTCAAAGAGTTGTGCCTCTCCATTGGCATGCCGGAAGGACGTCGTTCGCAGGCACTGACTAAGGGTGCTGAAGCCGTGGAAGCATGGCCGCGTACTAGTAGGCGATGGGGCATGGTGAGAGAAGTCTTTTGCTCAGTCAGAGCCACAGTATGCCACGAGATCTTGCTTCTTCATACCGTTCGGTTCTCCCGAGTCGAGATGATGGAAGATCAAAGAAAGCAACATCGTACCACACGCCGGTCCTGGTCGGAGTTCGAACCTGCCTTGTCCTGCTTTTGTCTATAACAGTGCTTCATTTGTTCTTTGCAGCTGATTGGGGCAAGAGTGGACGTCAAATTTCTTTGTTTCTTCCTTTTATGATGAAAAAGAACACTCACCGTCTTCTGCGATTCTAGCCTGCCGTTTTCTGACAGCCAAGATGGTCGATTCGTCCTCAATGGAACTATGGATCTCTATAGCAGACTATAGAGTCCGTTTTATTGGACAGGATTCCCTGCTAAACTCAAAGCCTGCAGTTTAAATTGCGCGTCAGGGCAGCGCCAATTATAGAATCGACTATTTACTCTCTGACGGGAATCACCCCTCTCAACTCCTGCTTCTCTCTCTCTCACCACATGTCTCTCGTTTACGTCTTTTTCCTGTCCTCATTGGTTTCCTTGTGCATATCTATTAAGCGACCTCCCGTGCGCCACTCCCACGGGGCCAAAGGGCTTGCCCTTCATTGGGTATTCAGGTCGCATCACAAGTCAAAGCCGAACTAAGAGATTTCCTTTAGAATGTGCTCGACATGCCCACCGAAGGCAAGGACTGGTTGACCTATGCTGAATGGGGTCGTAAGTACGGTCTGATCTGCATCCTCTCGTCGTTTTTCGGTTCAGACAGCTAATAGTCTCATTAGGGGTATCTGTTCGGTCTCTCTCATGGGTCGACCTTGGGTGATCGTCAACTCGGCGGATGTTATGCAGCAGATGGACCCAGCCGAGGCCCATCTACTCCGACCGCCCGAGACTCGAGATGGGCGGCGAGCTCGTTGGATATTCGAAGACCATTGTCATCATGCCCTACGGAAACCGATTTCGCACCTTCAGAAAGCACTTTTCTCGCATCATGGGAACCGCCCTCACGCTCAAGCGATTTTTGCCCATGGTCGAGTCGGAAATGAAAAAGTTCCTGACGCGTTCCTTGACAAGCCGGCGGTT
>JADNYV010000960.1:0-11831 GCA_015501055.1 Mucidula mucida
CAGATAAAGACGCACAGACCGAGCAGTCTGTCACGATATGTTGTACGATATCCTGGGCCCCGATTTGCCAGGTAGTGGGCTTTAACATTATCGATGAGAAATAGATGCGTGCATAAAAATAGAGACATCTACTCAGTGTAAGCTTTGCAATGCGGTCGACGCCATATCGTTGCGACCCTCACGCTGTTCAGGTGACAAGGATGGTTGCCCGTCGGTGTCACTAGAAGAGGCGTCAGTAAAGTCAAGCAGGTACGAGGCACCGGTACCGACCTGAACTCCGTCGAAGAGCTGAGTGTAATACTGGGGGCCTCGTCCCATAGAGGATAGACGTGTCCGTTGACGGAGCTCGATTTCTGCAAGACATAGGATTGTTGTCCTACACGTTGTCAGAATAAGCTGCACGGCAGTAGCTTGAGAAACATTACTATGAGAGAAGTGGTCGATTCCTACGGGTGTGAGAGTGATATTTGATTCATCTGTGCCCCCCGATGCAATTGCGGTAGATTTCTTCGTAACAGACTTGATTTTTTCGGCCCTCTCAAGGGCCTGAGCTGCGCGGCCCTTCCACTTGGCCTTGTCTCGTTCGTTTTGGTCCGTAGACCTACTGAGATGAAGAAAAATCTCCGCAGATTTGATGTATAGTCGAAAAGCAGCGTCATACTTCTTAGCAAGCTCTGACTTGGCAGCCTTGGAATAGGTCGACTATGCAAAAGTCAGAGCTGGTACCACAGACACGAGACGGAACGGACCTCTGCTTCACCGATATCAGGGGATCGAGGTGTCTTGTTCATTGCTCTATTTCCTAAACGACCATGGACGTAAATGGTAAAGCTATTTTGGGTCTCGCACGGCCGCCGAGCTGAGCGCGGGCACGTGACTTCAGGACTGATGAGGGTAATCCCCTGTCGGAAATCGGTCGGTTTAGAGTTTCGGATGTCGATCCATTGAGAAATGGCGTTCTGACAGGACCCCCGAAAATACTACCAAATGTATGATCCCTGTGCGGATAAAAATTGAACTTTTTGAGACTATGTTTGGTACCTTTCCGGATAAAAATCGAGCTTTTTGGAGGAAAGGTCTGAGTCCATGTGCGGATAAAATTTGGGCATCTGGAGAGGTCTGATGTCAAGTGCGGATAAGATTTTGGGTGGGCTGAAGGAGGCTGAAGGCTCTGATCCCCGGCAAGGGTCACCAGCTTTGTAGCCGTGAATTTACGTCCCTCTACGTGATTTTGTGCTGAAACGACGATTTTGCGCGATTCTTGAGCAAAATTTGGCATTTTTTCGGTCTCCGAGGACCCTGCGCCACACAAGGGTCTGGTACATTGTGCGGATAAAAATCCAGTATCTGGCGAGGTCTGGTACAAAGTGCGGATACACCTTCCTTTTTGGGATCCGGATAAGAATTTGGGCCAGGATCATACATTTGGTAGTATTTTCGGGGGTCCTGTTCTGACAAGGAGTTTACATGGAGTTTCCTTGAGCAATCACCGCTTTGGTTTCAATTCACCATCCGCGAGCCATTCCGGCACGTCACAGTGACAAACCTGACTGTGCACGACTCATTTCTTGATAAGTTAACCAAGATACAGTATGATCAGAAGTCCCACGAGCGACGGCTCTCTTCCACTGTCGGAGTACATTTCCTTAGCCTTCAGGCTCTGCAGTGCTGGCATCCTCACCAATTCGAGGATTACTTACTTAGAACAAGGCACTATACGTCTGAGCTTTGACTGTAAGGCGCTCTAAAATGACGGGGCAGCAATGAAATACAAATCCCACGAATATGGTACACCATAACGATACATACACCGATAATCAAAAGAAGGAGAACGATCCTTCTCTTTCAGTGTATGGACCTGTTCTCAGGCTCGGATGCACAGATCCACTAGTACTATCTCCGAGCTCGGCACCTTCAAATCGGTAAACGAAGCCTTCCTTGAAGATCTCGTTATCTGTCCGGTAGTGTACCCGAGATCGTCCTTGTCCACTTGTAGATCTACAACAACAGATTTTAGAGTTGGACCTCAAGGAGTCGTCAAAAGGAAGCCTCCTTCTAAGTCTTTCATACAAAGGCAGAACCACATCTGCTCGAGCATTTACCTCTTCTGATACGAAAACACTGACCTTTGAGGTCTGGGGAACAGGTATGCAGCGTCGTTCCGTCATAGAAGCCTTTCTTCATCACCTACCATACCTGCAGCGGAGTCGCGGGGGTAGCATATCGGGCTTACTTAGGGATTGACGCGAAATGACCGTCTGGTATAATAATAATGGAGGTATGTACGTTCTTAGATTGGACGACGGGAGGTTAGGGAGGACTTGGTGATATCTCGGTGAAGATAAGAATGGTCTCTGAAAGGAGCTTGAGCCCACTGCTTGGAAAATTCTGGAGCTACTTGTCCTGGAAGTACAGATTCAGTGTTCGAGCGACTGCGGCACGGCTCAGGAGGAAAGGTTCAAACTCCGCACCCGGCCTTTCGGCACGCAAATCAACACATTATCCTCACTCTCCGAAACGACGTCGACCAACCAACTTGAAGTCTGCTTGAAGCGGCATTCTACTATACACTGAACCCGCTAGCAATAGCTGGTGTGAGTTCTATGAAGGCCTTCCAGCATACCCATGAACCTGACTGACGTCTGACTGCAGTGCGACAACTGGGGAAAGTCATTGCCTCGACCAACATTGCTTAATTCTGAATCTGTTCATGTCGAATGATGTACCAGGCGCTCTTACTCACAACCTCCGATTGAAAAGGGAAAGTGGGGCTCCTCCGGCTGTGTCACGAGAAACCCTGTTTAGTTCTTGCTGAGTTCTCATACTGGCCGACTTCTGCAACGGGCTGCCTGTACCTGCGTGATTACTGGGCCTCAGACTTGACCACCGTCAGTAACCAGGATCGCGTCGCTTTCGAGGTGCGTATGTGTATATCATTTAGGGTTAATGCAAACGAACTGCCATAGTGGCAGTATTTTGAGACTACCGAAATAGATCACTTCCCTGCTCCGATCCTCGCGTCTTCCCAAGCATAAACGACGGAAACGGACTCCTAGGAACAGAGTAAACTTCTTTCATTCATCTAAATCGTGATTCTGTCGTTGATTGTATAGACGACATTGTGACGTCTCCTCCATCACCACACGCATTCCCAGCAGACTCGGGGCATTCAGAAATACTGTTCTTAGTCTGTTACCGTCTGATAATAGGTGAGTCCTATGAACTCGGCGGATGATGGGGTACGCTCATCATTTGTTAGACGTGACCATCAAGTTTTGCATCTGCTTATGCAACGGTGGAGGTGAGTAAAACGACAGGCCCCCGGACCACGTGGGTACCCAAGAGTGTCGAATCTTTGTTTGTCGGCTGCGCTTCATTCGTCCTTGTAATGCTTTCTCTCGCGGTTAGTCCCTACGAATTCTCATGGGCGTCGTTCTTTGGGTGCCCTTGAATACTCTCGCGCCTTGAGAAGCCTCATCTCTTCAAAACATACCGCGGTCTGGTCATCACAATGCTGACACGATGAAACATCTTTGGGTAAAGGGGCCTAGGGAGCAATGCTTGCGAAAGCTACTATGCTGATTCTGAAGATGGAGTAATGTCGGCCTGCGGATCTCGCCGGATTCGCGTATTGATGTTCCTTCGGCTTCGTCGACGAAGGGGCACACGGAAGCATCTGTCTACTGAGCCGGCGGGATGTCGTACATCAAGCCTGGTGAACTTAAATCTTGCACAAACTTCCATCTCTCGCACGCAGTCCTCGTTGAGTCGCCGTGAACTCCACGCGCTTGCTGTTGCCTTTGCGCACTACACGTATACGTGTAGTATCTACCCTGTCCAGTGATGGACTCGTGTATTTGACAGTATCTTGTTCCTGGATGAGCGTTTACGTGCATTACATTGCGCAGTGACCTCTGTTCCGGCAATATTGTTGAAGCTCAGAGGCGCATATTCCGCACATAGATTCATCTCTTTGGTGTGATCGTCGCGTTACGCCATCCCGTTCCACGCACTTCTCGGACGCTCATGACCAGTCCTTACCAGTCGGCATCTCTGACACGCTTTCGCCTATATTGCTGCTCACACTGTGTTGGACTGAATTTTTGTCATTGGGATTTGTCCCAAGGCAAAATCCAGTTCTCTCCCGACTGTACCCTGCACTTTTGTCCACTTAGTGCAAATGCGGAACAAGCTTCATTGGGTGTTGAAACCAGTTGAAACGAAAGCATGATATGGTACAAGAAGACTACTATGAACGGAACTTGCTTGCGGCTTCATACGGAGGCTGACTACGGGAGACTACAAGAAGACTGCTTAAATGACAGGTTACCAAGTTCTCGCGAAATGCGATCGATTGCTATCTACATGATTCTTGGGTGGCATCTAAGTCAACAGAGACGGGGGATCTTGCTGTGTGCTTTCGAGAGGTTGGTTCGGTATTCAGCTCTATCCGAACTTCCTGCTGACATGGACTGCTTACGTTCTAGGTCGTATTCATGCTCGATTGATCTAGAATGCGTATTTCAACACGTTTGTTCCTGCAACCCAGCCGAACGCGGCGACCAGTCTCCTATAGGGCCTAAGATGTTTATCACCCTCAGGTAGAGGGAAGAAGTGACTACTTTCTGTTGAAGATTCCACAGTCATAGTCCGAAACCCTTGGGAGCTCATCAGATCCCATGTACAATGAGTATCGGGCTAATCGCCCAGACGGCGAATGATCTCGACCCTGCATCAACCTGTTACAATGACGGAGGCTATATCAGGGCAAGATACATGGGGCAACCGTTTTAGCAAGGTTGTTGATGATGAGTGACGATATATAGCTTGAGAAGGCCTCGCTTTTCATCGTAACCTCCCTCTTGGCACGATGCGTAAATCCTACGATGACTCTGAGGGGTCCAGCAAGAAGAGACGACTGCCTCGCGCCTGCGACAACTGTAAACGGAAAAAGAGTGAGTAATCATGTATCCTTCACAAGCCGTCTCTCAATTTCAATCGGCGTTTCTATCGGTCGTTCAATTATGTATAGTTCGATGTAAGCGCGACCAGACATTTCCAACAGTCAAGTTCGCTAATGACGTGCATACGACCTTACCAGGCGACAGCGATGAAATGCCAGGCAAACGATGTTCCAACTGCATCAGCTTTAATGTGCAGTGCACTCATGTCGAAGCTCTAAATGTACGTTGTACCTTTTGTAACGCGGTACCGGTGGATGCTGATGTCGCCTTGTCTACGCAGAGTATGGGATCCGCGAAAGGGCAAGTGCCCAGTTTTCCGACGCGCTGCGCGTTTTGCTGACACGTATGCAGCTATGTCCAACGCCTTGAGCAGCGTCTCGAAAAGATGGAAGAGGTCTTCAAGCGCGTACGTCTGCCTCCACTTCAATCGTAATCTATGTCTCATAACTCGGTGTTCAGCGCCTTCCAGACATTGATTTAACGCAGGAGCTGCTGGATGAGCCAGCGAAAGACAACCCATCGATGGGCAAGGTTCCGACTCGGAGCCACTTTGATGAGGCAGTCGCACTCCTTAGTCATGATGTCAATAAGCTCCTTCTCATACCACCTGAGAAACGGTTCTTCGGAAAATCATGGTACGCGCTCTCGCTCGCTTCGGTGTAATTTTGACGCTGATTGCTATACAGCGGTCTCCACCTAATTCCTTCGGTTTTGCAGCAGAAAAACCAGTATCTTGGAAAAGAAGGTAGCAATCCGCTGCTCCAGGCGATGTCTATCAATAAGCGGGACGAGTTTTGGGATCTTAACCCGGTAAGTCAGTCGCGTATATCGTTCCTCGACCTTACCCGTGCTTCTAGTGGTATTCCTTCAAAGTAGAGGACATAATACCTGAATACTCATACCCTGATGATGATCTCATGACGGCCCTGGTAGAGCTTTACTTCCAGTTTCAAAACTGTTATCTTCCCCTCCTTCATCGACCGACCTTCGAAAAAGCTATAAGGGATCGCCTTTACTGGACCGACCACCGATTCGGCGCGACCGTACTCTTGGTCTGCGCCTTGGGGGCAAGAAACTCCGAGGATCCTAGAGTTTTCGTCGACGGCAGGGGCGAAGCGGGCTGGAAATGGTTTGATCAGGTTTCCATCTATCGAACAGCCCTCCAGAGCCGGGAGTTAACAACTTTGTACGAGTTTCAAATGCACAGCGTAAGTGGGTTCAATTCTGTTGTTATGCGCATAGCTCATTTCTTTGAATAGCTATCGGCGTTGTATCTGGAGCAAGTTGGTATGTGGGAGAGCGTCTGGACGCAAGTAGGTATTGCCCTACGAGTAGGGCAAGATGTCGGGGCGCATATGCATCGCGCTAACCCTCCTAATGCGCGTGACGAACATTGGAAACGCGCGTTCTGGTACGGCCTCCGTTTCGCGTGCGAGTCCATGATCCTGATCTTCCCCAGGGTTTTGTTTTTCATTGATGTCTCCCTGGCGGCCCTCTACGGTCGCCCTATGTCTCTGAACTATGAAGAGTCGGTCCTCTTTTCCCTCCGATACGGCGCCTTCTCATTGTTCATACAGCTTTGATGTGGACTTTCCGATTGAATGTGATGATGTGTACTGGGACCATCCCGATCCAGCTCAGAATTTCACGCAGCCACCGGGTCAACCGTCTGTCATCTCGTATTTTGTATGTTTATTGAAACTGGTCAACATCTTGACCTACATCAAGCGGGTTATCGTAAGTTGTGACGAAGAGGCGCAACCTTTTGCTTGCTAACCTTTCTCACTAGTATCAGAGCCGGAAACCTTTGATACTTCTTGGGGGATACCGACGTCCTTCGGAACCTGAGATACTCGCCAGCTTTGATTCAATACTGGACCAATGGGCTCAGGCCGTTCCAAGTCATCGTATGTTCTCTCTCTATTCTGCATCTGCCATTTACTCGACTAATCAATCTACCAGTTGTATGGGACCCAACGAACTTGGCCAACGACCTATTTTTCTCTCAAGCAGCATTTCTACATGTGACCTACCAGTATGCGCGAATCTTGCTTCATCGACCTTACATCCTGGGACTTTTCGACACTGTACAGCTATCTGAGTCGCCTAGCGTCAAGGTCTGCCTCCGGTCAACCCATTCTTGTCTTGATACGATAGCAGAAATGGGACGACGAGGGCAGTACATCGAGTCACTTCATATTATTGTAAGCACACAGCTCGACTGAGCCCACCCGACTGACTACCCGTCATCAGTCCTGCGTCAATTCTTCGACGTTAACACTGCTCTTCATCATGTATGGGACAGCCGAGCTGAAACATCCGGACCTCCAACGAGTGCACGCCGCACTCGACATGATGAAGAGTGTAGAAACAAGGTAAGTACGGTCCTACCTCACTTGCAATGATGCAGCCCTAATCCGACTGATCTTCACACCAGATTACCTTCAGCTGGTGCATTCTGGTCAGCCATAATCAGTCCAACGCCTTCTAATTCATCAGACTAATGCTCAGCGTACATCAGGGATGTGATCTCAGAACTAGTTTCCAGGGATGATGATAGCGGTCCGCCCTCCGCGGTTGGAGCCGCGACTACGCTGCCAGTGCCAGAGTCTCCGCCTCGGCGAAAGCGCCAGCGTGAAGTCTCCAGCCCGCCAAAATCCTCCTCCACTATCAGCCGCACCTCCTCGAGGCAGTCTCTCCGCCGCAACACCGATCGCAGACGTAGCTCTGACGCCGCACGATTCTCACACTCGCACTCCACGACGCCTCCCATCGCCCAAGGCTTCTATCATCCACCAGGATCGGGCCAAGATGCCTACACACAAGGATTTAACTTCGCCACCCCGCCGCCGCTCCCCTACGACGCGGCGCAGTGGCGCCAGCACACAGCCCAGCGGCGCATGTCCGAGCCCTTCTTCACGGACATGGACGCGTTTGGCGGACACCTCGCGGGAAATCTGTCCGGTCCGCCACCTCCACCCCCTTCTAACCTCTTCAACAGCGGGATGCCGGACTCCGATTTCGGAATGCCGCACATAACCAACAACTCCCTCGCCGCGCCTCACGCGGACAGCTGGAGATACGCGGGTGGAATAGGGTACGTTACACACGCGTGCGCCGCCGCTTCATCCTTGTTCATCGCATTTGTATAGTTACAATTCCGACCCCGAGCGGCGTCTCGGTCACGCGTACGCGTCGTCGTCCCTTGTCCCATCTCCAAGAGCTGATGCCTGCCGGCTGTTTTTTAGGCACGACTCGGACCAGGAATACAGGCCACATACCCATACCCCGCAGGACCCTAGTTATTTCTATCACCCCGACCGCGGGCCTATGCACGAGTGACGGACTTGGAGACATCGTCCCGTAGTCCAAACTCATACTCACTTGTACTTATACCTCAAAACCACTGTACTGCATGGCGAGCGTTATCCTCTCCCCACCACCACCACCTGGAACGGCTACGCCTTCACATATACGCCACACATACCTGTGTTGCACCTTTGATACCTTTGAAGTCAGCGGTAGCAAGATTCTTTGGCAAGTGTGCAGCGGCTGCGCTTCATTCCTCTTCTCATTGCCAGCACCCCGCTACATAGTGGCATGTAACTATTCATGTAGTTGTAAAGGAATTTTATATACCTGTTTTTAGATTCAGTTTTAGGCTTGGTCGACGAATAGGAACAACGAAAACGGAGGTCTAACAAACACAAAAAAATTACACACACTAATTCCAGAGAGGAGGAGATATAAAAATGAGATAACGAGAGAAGCATTCCCGAGTGCTATGAGTCCCATGGTATTCCTCCCGCAGGTATGGCCTTCAGCGGCGTCCGATTATAGTCAGCAGCTTGAGGAAAGAAACGTCCATCAGAACCGACAGCGTGCAGAGCCCGCGAAATCACTCACTGCGTGCATACACCGAATTACCCCACCAGTTCACTGAGACACCTCCGTTCGGGAACTGTGAAGCCAGTTAGTAATGCACCGCTTCAACACTTAAATCAGTGCGTACCTGTAATGTAAAGAAGATGAATATCAAACCCAATACAGTTCCACAATCGAGGGCTGCGCTTGTCACATAGTTGAATTTACTCCACCACGCGAAATTCCGCTTCCTGATGAAGTACTGGAACACGACACCAACAGCGAACCACGACGAGTAGTTGATACCCGTCGCAGGGGGCAAGAACGAAACGCCGTTGAGTACGATTGGTGTCGAGACGTACTTGACCCATGAATTCGGATAGCGCCGCTGCCATAGCCAGAATGGAATGGGGAGGAACAACCCTACAACGAGAGCGTACAGATGCGAATGATAGATAGTGCCTGTCCCAAATTGCCGTGTCGGTCCGACAAGTCCCCAGACAGCAGAGGCGGTGTAGAATACTTGATTGTGAGGACATGTCAGATTGCTCTTCTGATGGTCTGTACAAATGTCTGGGACGTTGGCGAATATCCAGGTCTTGACGCCAACCTGCACGAATGCGGCCAGAACGGTCGAGACCAACTGCACAAGGAACGTCGCACGCGGTGGGACTTTGACATAGTGGCCGAGTTTCAGGTCCTGTACGAACGACGTTGCCTCCGTCAAGGTCTGCACAGAGTAAGATTTGAAGATCATATTTGCGAGCGGGTTTCCTGTTATGAGGGTCCCAGGGATAATTTGCGCTAGGATGTTCAAGGTAATCTTTTCGCATGTCAATGTTCAACATTAGCAACTGGTAGCCAATTCACTCACCCCTTGTCCAGTCATGGCGTAGATGAAACCACTCGGTAATATGTAAATGATGGGGAGGAGTACGGCGAGTAGGAGTGACCAAACGGGCACATCTGTATTCCAGACTTCCACAGCCACGACAGCCAAGCAGAAGAAAACAACAAATGACAGCGCGTACCACCAATCAGGAACTTCGGGATAGTTCCTCATCAATTTGGCGTGAATGTCATCCTGTTCAACGCGCATCTTCTTGACACCGTTGATGAGACTCTGACCGTGATACAGCACGGTGTGGGTCAAGACGCATGTTGACAAGGCAAAGGCGACGAGATAGCACATGGCGTATGTCGCAGGGAGGTATAAAGGAGAGTAGGCCTCATAGCCTGCAAGATCAAAGGTATCATCCTTCATGAGCACTCGAGAGACGTCATAAACGTTTCCGAAGCGGTCGTAGGGCACATTGGCGGATATAGGGAAGTACGCGAGTTTCCATTGCTAACAAAGCGTTAACAGGGTTCGAGAATGAGCAGATGGAACGCACGTTGGTATAATACAGTATAGGCGTCAAAATCCAGAAAAAGAAGACGAAGCCGACCATTACATGGACTTGCGCCCACCACGGAACTATGTATACAAAGAGATTAAGTCGGGAAGAATCATCATAGAGCAAACACGTACCCATCAACGGACTTCCGATCCAACTGATTTGGGTCCAGTCGAATGTCAACACGCTCATACCAAGTCCACTGTATACTCCAAAGAGCTGGTTAACCGGGACGTTGTTCGGCATCGCCCAGCAGAGGAAGGAAAAGACGGAAAGGGCAGAGAAGAGGAAACCTGAGGATTCAAGTTAGTTGATGTTGGCGGTGTGGTCATGGGCAAGTGATAAGCCGCATGTGTTTACAAGACGTACCAGGTAAAATGCCCAGACGAAGGCGCCTACCGTTACCCACATAAAGAAGCGATAACGACTCATGCCCTTCCGCCTCGGACCAGAACCAGAATCAGGCACGACTTCTTCTGCGTCTCTTCGGCATGAAGGGTGTTTAGCAAGGTACACGCCACGAGATTCTGAGGCCACACCATGGAGGCCGGCCAAACCAGAAACCGTCGACATATGCCGGCAAGCCCAAAACCGGTCAGCTGGGTGGCAAGAACGAGTACAAGACTGAACCAGTAGCCCATTTCTAGTTTATAGTAGACCTCTGACACGACGATGGCGTACAGCGCGTATGGATTTCCGACGGCGACGTTTGCCATGATAAATACAAGGACGTGCTCCTTGATATTCCAGGGACCGGGATTGAGAGAAAACTCAAATGATGCGGGGGCGGCGGGTGCTAAGGGAGAGAGCATCACATGACAGATGCGACGGGGATTTACAGCGTACAGCAGACGTGCGGTGGAGGATATCGGGGCTGGGGAGGAGCGGGAGGTTTTGGTACAAGAAAAGAGGGTATTCTAGGAAGGGGAATACGGTAGACTGTTATAGGGAGTGTGAAGGCAAGGAATTTGCCGCAGGGATAGGATACGAGGAGGAGGGCGAGTGGGACGACAGAGGGAGCGGGGGAACGGAAATTAAAGAAGACGTTGAGGGCGCCGGATATTAGACAGAGGAAGAGGCCAACAAACCACATGCGGAAAGTCAAGGCTGGCATATCCGGATCGTCAATGTTGGATACAGATGCTCGTACTTCTGGAAATGGCGAATCCTCCTCCTCGATAGCATCGAAATCAAAGTCCATTCTGGGAATATTCAGTCTGGGCAGATACGAATTAGGAAATAAAGACCGACTTGATACTGGCTTCACGGGCGTCCACGTCCTCCAGATCACTCTCCATAAAGCTGCCGCCAACGCTGGTGCTCGCCCTGCTATCCGACTTTGTGTGCAGACGCCGCTGCTCTGCTGAACCCTTCTCGCTCGCGCTGGGCAGTGATACGCGGACTTCGACCGATGACTGCGGGGTTTGCTGCAGGCGGGTCATCAGGATTCCCGATTCCGCCTGGGACATCGAGTCGGTCGACGGCGGTGTTAATGGCTGCGATACTGGCTGGTGGAAATGCAAAGTTCCCAGCCATAGCTGGTGCTTCTGCCGGAAACCGAGCATACGGATCGAATGGGTAGGTCGGTGCTGGGCTCGTCACTGGG
>JADNYV010000961.1:0-11828 GCA_015501055.1 Mucidula mucida
TTCGAGCGGAAGTAGCAGCCGGAACTGTTTGCTGCGAACTATGAACAGATGTTTCTCCAGGTCTGGGTCTTCGCTGTGTATAAAAGGGTGCCACGTTCTCGAAGGCCCCCCTTCAAGATGGCTATTACTCTTGGGGCCATTATCAGTGTTCGATATGCTCCTAGTGCGTGTCTGGCTGTGTGTTTCTTCGTTGGAGCTGACCGTCATTCGTTAGCTGCGGCCATCGCGCTCTTGTTCTTCGACCATTTGTTGACGCTGGATCAGGAGGTCGATGCAATATGGTCGCGCCGGTGTTCGCGATATACTACGAGAGGGTTGTACGTTCTCCATCGGTATTTCACGGAGGGTGTGCTGCTGTACACGGTATACAGTGAGTCTTCATTTTGGAATGAGCTGTCGTCCGAGGCCCATTCTGCGTTAAATAGTGTTTGGCGGATACACCAAACGGATAAGTGACGCGGTCAGTGTCTGCAACACGTCTGAAGAAAGTGGCTAATGGTTAGGTTAACAGGAGTGGGTTTCTTTTCTCGTCAGGATAGCGTGCAGAAATTGATAGAGATGGGTGATGGCAGTTGCCGACGTGTCCTCTGGCTGTTCGTCCTGTCTGCGACCTTGTTTGTTGGCGTTCTTCAATGTACGTTCAAAGTATTACTTGATGTCAAGGCTAACGCAAGTCCAGTTGTCACGACCATCCGTCTCTACAGGTCTTGGGATAGCCAGATCCGCATTCGGTACATCCTCATTGGCGCGTTCAGTGTCTGTTACGTGGCGGCTGCGATCCTCTCAATCATAAGCGTGACACTGCTCATACGTGCCGAACGTTCGTCTCTTTCTTTGCACTTTATCGATATCCTCATGATTGCCACAGACATCATACATCCGACACCTATCCTAGGGGATCAGTGCGCGACCGGAAATTTGCCTAAGACCGTTCCATGGGTGTTGGGCATCTTGGTATGGCGAATTGATAGTACCCTTCGATTTGTAGCCCTACTAATCGCGACAATGTAGCTTGCGTTTGATGTCTTCGTGATCGCTCTCTCTCTGTACAGGGCTCTAGAAATGCCACGACGGTCTCAGACCGAACTACTTTACTCGTTGCATCTGGATGGGGCGCGAATACATTTGGTACGTTGTCCAATCGCCGGATACTATGATTAACCGCTAAAGAACTTTCAATTCCAACCAGGCTGTTTCCGGTGAGGTTCACGTTGTCTTCGCCCCTCGTACTGTCTTTCTAACATGACAACCTAGCTTTATGGTTGCTGCTTTTGCTTAGCAGCGTATTTGCGCAGGTACGTAGCGAATCTCGCCCGGAACTCCCATTCGGACTTGACGTGTTCTTAGCCCTACATCTTCTTTGCGCTCTTATGGTGAGCAACGAATTGACTTGCTCAACACCGTGTTGATGATCATTTCAGCCTTTTCTGGTCGCTTAATGCATGTGTCGGGTGCCGTTTACAGCTTCGGCTCGAAGGGTTACAAAATGGATCTTTGCATGGCGATAGTATTTCTCTTAGCTCTTTGAGGAACAGTCTATCTACACTCGGGAGCGGGCGAGATCGTTCATCAGTGTATACTTCAGATTTGAGAGTTGGTACACAGATATTGTGATTGAAGTCATATAAGTGTTTATCGATAGTGGTATCACCGATACTTGAAAGTTCGATTATCATCACACAACTGATGCCTCTCACTAAGTCACAGGCTTTGGGCGCTGAAGGGTGCCCAGCATCGCCGAGATCAGAATATGGGCGGCATCAGTATTACAAAACACGTCCGCGTCTTGCTTACCGAGTCTCATATATCGAGTCTGCTCTTCCTCACCACCGTCGCGCTCAGCATACTGAGTGCATACTTATGACCCCTACCAGTTTGACGTTGTTCTAGCAAAGACTGCACCAGACGCGCTGTTGGGCTCGACTGAGTTTTGTGGTTGCGCGGAGACACACGTGGCCGTGAGAGCGTTACGGTCAATCCCTCTTTAATCCTACTGCCATCGTCCAGTACCACACTGGTAGGCTTTAAGCTCCCCTTACTCTCCTCGGATTCTTCTGGCGGGCCGCACATTATGCGCCTACAACTTCTTGGCGCTAAAATGATATTCTTACTCAGCAACTTCCGACTTCATCAACATGAGTGGTCTTTTGGCTGTGCCGAATCTGTCAGTGCGGTTATGAGACACCACCATCAAATTTCTAGAAAGGGTCCCTGCGTCCTTTTGTGGAAGGGTCTTGTGGGTTTTGTGTCCTTGCTTTCTCGATTGCTAAATTGGGAGAAAAAAGTTGGGAACAATGGACAACGACAATGTAGGGGTCCGAGTCACGCCAAACTGTTGATTGTTTGGTAGCTCTTGTGGGCGCCTTTGTTTGTCTGATTCCCCACTGTTACAACTTTACCACGACCACAACTTGGCCTATAGCCGATCGTGAATTACAGCCCATTCGCGAGCATGCAGCAAGTTATTTTGATGAATCATGTTACGCCGATGTTCACCTTTACTGTTTAGATCAACGTTCAAGTCATGCTTGCCATGCCAGTGCAGCTTCGCGTCTTACGACCGGCATTTACCCATCGTTGTGATCCCTAGCAAGGGAACGACGTTTATCGACGTCAAGGATATCAATCGCCCGGACTTCGTACGTGATCCCCAAAGCGGCGACATCAGCGTGGCGTCCCGAATCTCATCCTCCGATGACGACATCCCTCTGTCCACGTTCATCTCATGCGGTATCCTACCCCGTATCCGGCAGCGTGCGCCCAAGAGCATAGGTGCTCTCGCTGTGATTTTATTTGCCGGATGCCCTATCGCTAGCCTTCCCACCGAGCTGAAAATCCTCATTTTCCAATACGCCTGTGAGGACACGGAATATTCGCTCACCGCGCTTAACCTCAGCCTCGTATCGCGGGAATGGCGCGGTATAGCACACGCTCTTCCGGTGCTTTGGTCACATATCGCTGTCGATGTCCCCGCGGTCAAGCGTACGGGGCGCTGGACCCCATGGCGCACGTTTGAGATTGTGTGGTGGTACATTCATCTAGCGGGAGAGGCACCGCTGAGCGTGAAGGTGGATTTGCTCGCCCTGGGCGGAGATATAGAATTCAAGTGGGCGGCGAACTTGCTCGTGCAGAAGGCGGCAAGATGGGAGCAGGCTGAAATTCGGTGCGCGCCAGAGGACCTTCGCACCTTCAAGGAGATCAAGATATCGGGACTGCCGATGTTGAAGACCTTGAAGTTTCATGTTGAAGATGGCTTTGGGAAGCGGTGCAAATCATTTCAGAACGCTCCAAAACTTGAGGAGCATTCTCCCGGCGGTCTCAGCCTCAGGCAATGCGTCGTGGGTTGGAACAAGCTCAAAACGATTATTCTCGCGGACTTTTTTGACTGCCACCTCTACGAAAACCTGCAAGACGCATTGGTCATGAAAGAATTGGTCATCGACGAAGATTGTGTCCTCGAGACTGCCTTTGGCGGTGGAGAGTTCATCCCCGTGTCCGCTTCGACGTTGACCATGAGGTCCATCCCACGTCTCATGTACACCTTCCTGGAGGTATTCGTCTTCCCTTGTCTTACTACCGTTGACATCTCCGTCGTCGATGACCACCCTGTGGATTCACGCTTCATACTGAGCTTCCTTTCTATGCTCAAGCATTCGGGCTGTTCTCTCAGAACACTCAAAGTACACAACATCCCCCTCTCCGATGAAATGGTTCTCGCAATCCTCGCGTGCACACCTAAGCTTCGGGCGTTAGCAATACACGAGTCCGCTCAGCAGCATTGTATTACGGACGCGTTTCTACGCAATCTGTCCACCGTGTTGCTACCCAAGTTGAGGAAGCTGGAGCTGGTGTGGAGTCATGATGGTGGAGAGCACCGTGTCCTGAACATGGTCGAGTCGAGAATCGGACAGACCAATATTGGTGTTATCGTCTTAGGAAGGCGATTTGGCTCAGACTTGAGCACAAGCTCTGTCAAAAGGATGAGCATCTTGAGAGCGGCGGGTGTCAATATCACTCAATGGTAGTGGCTGCGACCTTCCTAGGCTCATGATTTATGATTTGTGCAATTAGATTCGTCTAGAGGTGCTATGCCAGTAGCTACTTTGGTAACTAGTCCCTCCACTGAACTATTCTGCCGGAATAACACTCATCCGGCCTCTCGGCTCTTATCAAAGTACCCGACTCGCCGTAAGTGTGCGCTTCAGCGAGCATATCGGGACTCGATCATGTGATCGAGACGTGTTTTGCTGCGTGAAATGATAATATTCTGAAGATGACGCGTCTGGACGTCGAACAATGAAATAAAATATGGGATCGATGGTTGTCCAAAACGAAACAAGTCAGTCACAGTTATCATACATCTCACGAACAAGAACGAACGAAGGAAATGATCGGCAAGCAACCGGTTGCACAGCCACACTCATGTTGGTGTTTGACGTTGACAGGCATCTCCAAGCACCTCCCTGTATCAACTGAGATGGACTCCCGTCTGGCAACGACAGCTATATTTTCAGAGAAGCTTTTGATGAAGAGGAGCCGGACGTCCTCGGATCACTCCCCGAACCCCAAACGGCCACGAGCTAAATTCCCTTCACTGCCATCTCCAGCGACTTCAGATGACTTGTCTACACTACTGGACCTCTCCGCTTTATCCGACGTAGACGCCTTGCTTGGTCGGTTCGACGCCATTGCCGCCGCACTCTTGCACGAGTATGACATTGTCGTGCGCTCAGAGTCCGGAAAGGAGACTATATTAGAACCCATGGAAGTCGAGTTTTATTTCTGGTCGGAACTGCATCGTGACGCATTTACGCATGGGAGCGAGGAGCAGAGGATTGCAGGCAATTGGTAAGAACAAGGGTTTTGTTCTTTGTGTGCGATAATGATGATGATGACTAGGTACTTTCATCGTACTCCACGACGATCAAAGGATGGCGACGACTCGCATGTCATTGTGGGATCCACCGGATATCGGGGAGGAACGCGTAAAGGTCTTGATCTGACCTTGGGCAAAAACTCCTCCCCAGTCACGTCGTCCTATTTCTTGACCGTAAAGGAGACGGAAAGTACTTCCGTTGCTCCCAGAACCTCCACTTCTCGAGGGGGCATTCTGCTCCGAACCGTCCGCGACCAGTCCACCGAGGAAGTTACCTCCGGACCGTCGCTTCTCGTAGACCACATTCTGGCGCTCAGCGGCGCAACTTCCATCTCATCATTGGTCACGGAAAGGTGGGATGGAAACATCGGCGCATTGAATATTCCAGAATGCTTCGATGCTGGCCGGGCTTACATGTATCTTGCGCCGTCGAAAGAGAAACGACTCTCGACTATCTACACGTCGCCACGCATCGGCCTCGAACTGTCTAATCCCAATGTAGCATGTACGCTGGCGTGTCCGCGAGTACACTTTGTCGGCAAGCATTACAGGTACTTCGTACACCCAGAACTCTTGGTGGCGAACGGGCGTGCGCAGACGATGTTGGGCGTTCAACGCTCTTTGTCCAATCACTTGACGGTGGACGCCCTGTGTACAGCGACAGGTATGAAGCTGAAAACTGTGTTGGGGTACCTTGAGGCGTATGAGAAGGGGAAGGTCGGAGAGGTGACGCTTGATATGTTTGTGGGTGCGAAAGGGAAGGGTGTTTGTTCGTCTGCGGCTCGTTATTTGCAGATGATGGGATGCATATCGCGGATGGAAGAACAGGAGCTGAGTCCATGACTTTTTGAATTTATTTAGTTTTACTCGTACAGCGACTCAGACTTTGTGGGTACTTATACTACTCCGTCTCCGTCGGCTACTATTCCCCAATTATGTATCAGCCTCCTCCGCTTCTCATTGGTATTGGTGATGACTGCCTCCGATCTTGTCTATCATCTCCCTTTCCTCGCCCCACTGCAAAATACCGCGCGCGATAAGTCGTGGGCATTCATTGACGATCGTACGTTGTGCATTAGCGCTGTGATCTTCGAGGCGTAAAGTCTTGAATCCAGTCTATGAGCTCTTGAGGAAACACTGCTGCTCCGGCATCCGTGGACATTGTTCGGCGTCGGGAGCTTTCAATCCGTGTCAGGTAAGCAGGTGGCTGCAAACGAGTCTGGTACTAGGACCTGTGTCAAATTCAACAGGCGCGAACCTGCTCAAAGATAAGGCCAACTGACGCTCACTGTCGAAACTTCTTCAGCTGGAGGTGCCACGAAAATCTCGTTGCCCAAAACGTTGTAGCTTCCCAATGCAGACAAGCCTTTGATCAACAACCTGCTGAAGCCCTATGTCATTCTCTCACAAAACGCACTCGGTCAGCAGGTCGAGACGTCCTTTGATGGTTTGGGACGCCCTGTCAACATCCAGGATCCTAACGGGGTTCGGCTATCGCTTTCTTGGGATGGCCTCTGTCGCCTTATCGAACGTCGCATTTCTCAGGACAAGACTGGAAAGGACATCAACCATACTTGCCTCATTCACGACGACAACAAATCCCTGACCACTACTCAAAACATGCTCACCGGGGAGACTAATGTCGTTACATACAACTTCGCGAAGCGCCCCATGTCCGTGGTGTCGCCAGACGAGAAGAAGTTGACCTATGCATATGACACGGGCGGCGATTACGTGAAGGGGCGGCTTATGTCTGTCACGTCAGCATCGACTGGCGTCTCGTACCGCTATGACTATGACATCCGTGGTCAGCTCACAAAGGCTGTCTTACAGGTCGATGGTCACAGCTACGCCACCTCGTATAAATGGACACCTCTAGGTCAACTGCTCGCTATCGTCAATCCAGATGGTAATACTCTCAACGGAGCGTTGTTCGCTGATGGCGAGTCCGTCTCTCGCGTTGAGCGTGCAGACGCGGAGAACAATGTCAAAGCCACGGTCGCGTTTAGTCGGTATGAAGACGTCTTCGGTCGGCCTCTTGTATGCGAATTCGGGAATGGTATCTCTTCGTTGTCGGTGATGCACGCAAATGGTGCTGTTTCGAGCATCGCGCTCTCGAAAGGCAGTCACAGTGACAGTATCCATCGGCAGGAGTGGCGGATCGACGAGTCTGACAGGATTAACGACTACCACCGCGAGCATTAGGGCGACAAGTTAGCCAGCGCTTTGTTCCAGTATGACGTGTCAGGTAAGACTTATTGTTCTTCGCTCTGTTCTTTATTGAAGCAGATCTATTGATAGGTCAGCTCACTCAGTCGGTCAAGAGTGATCCGAGCATTCAGAATATTGCTCCTGAACGATACGCTTACGACGCCTCTGTCAACTTGTCGGCAAAGGACGGCAAGGTTTTCGTCAACGACGGTTGGCAGATATCTAGCGTCAAGAACTCTGACGGTGGTACCGAATGTGCCTCTTCCATTTCAAACCAAATTCCGTACCGTATGAGGAACGAGGTGTAGCGTTTATGATTAGTATGAGCCTTGATTACATATGGCACCTACTATACTCAGGTCGTGGCGCCCGAAGAAGCTTGAAGTCAGCGGCGAACATAAACTTTTAACCGAGTCTGCGATACTGATAGCAGCTTCGCGACATGCACAGTGCTTCGAGAGCCATTAGGAAGTCCTCCAGACGGAGATCAAAAGGCCCTTTCCACTATGTGGGGCTCTGTTTTGCGAGAACGCCATTCAAACAGACTCTTATGGTACCTTCCAAGGTCGACATTCTGTAGATGTTAATCATCAGGCACTCGACATCTCCTCCTACTTCTAGATGGAATTTGAAGACTTCTAGGAGCTCGTCTGAGAAAATGGAGAAATAACCTATTCTGGATAATGGGGTGCTTATACTGTACTATTTCGACCGGATGTTCAGAGGGTGTGACCAGTGACCCTCTGAACATCTTCGGGACCAAGTTCATTCAGCCTTGGGACCTGTGACAGGTTGCGACACATGTTCAACTACTATTTCGGCTTGATTTCAGCCGAATATTGGCAGAACGCGTAATACAGTTGACATTATTAGATAAAACGTAGTTTCCTATTGGCTTATAGTCACCGAACGAGGCCAAAATTTGGCTATAGCGTCCGCGAGTACGGCTCACAAGTTAATTATGTGTTAATGTACGATTAGCATCTATCTCGAGCCCGGCAGGCAAATTTTGGGCGATTTTCGACAGACTAGTGACGTAGTCTGTCGAAAATGGCCCAAATTTTGCCGGTGGCTAACATAGGCCCGGTAGGATTGTCTGTGACTCAGCCCGTGGCGTATAGAAGCCAAATTTGGCCTCTCTGTGACGATTTGACCACTCAACGGGGTCCATGTTCATCGCGCCCGGTGACTAGTGACTATATTCGCAGATGTTCAGGTCAGAGGGGTCCGTGACCCGTGACCTGAACATCCGGTCGAAATAGTACAGTAGGCCTCGTGTGGACGGACGACAGCTAATACTCTAGGCGCCGCGAGTCTTAGCCTGTTTACCATAAGCCCACCAATCTGAGGCTCTATTCAGCAGCGAGAGAGTTTGACATTCCACTCGCTTTCTACTATTCCTTCCTGATTTTTGTGTCCGATTCGAGGATAATGTGCCGTGCGTCCGATCACCTTTTTTTCGTCGGGCGCCTAGCACCACGTTCAAGCTGTGAAAGAAGCCCTTTGACGTGGCGATAGTTTGACAGCTCCGCATGGCCTACAGATTTCTTGGCGACTCTCTCCTCATCATGGCCCATGATGTCGCGGATCATTGGATGAGGTGGACGCGCATCACTGAGTCATGCCATGGTACTGCTATCTCCTTTTGGGATCTTCAACATTCAGGCACCGCTCACACTTCCTTGCCGACTTTCAACAGAGCCCTCTAACCTTTCCCTCTTGCTGAGCTATGTACACCTCTAGTACTGAACTACTCGCCATAACCTCGCGGTCTGCCCGAAGCCAGGATTTGAATGCCTGCTTGGACGTCGAGGGCCTCAAAACTGCCGTTTCCAGAGCGACGGGTTTTCGCTGCACTGGCCTGAAAATCAAGGCGGAAGGTTAGTACACACTTCTATTCGGTAGTCTATCGCTCACCGTTGGCTGTGTTGTAGGTGGATTTCATCGAGTCAGTCGAACACTCGTGAACGAAACGCTTACTGACATCTATCAGATTTACTTTACGCAGTTCTCTGGAGGCGCGGAATATGTGACTCGAGTGGCGTTTGACAGATCCGACTATCGTGGTTTGCACAAGATGGAATCAGAGGTACCAATCGAATCAGGCAGCCAGTCGTCTCCCTCATCGTCATGCAGGTCGCCACAATCGCGTGGTTAGCTCAAAATACCAGTATTCCACTCCCAACTATCCTTTACTACAATCCAACGGACCAAAACGAGGCTCATGCACCCTTCATGATCATGAAGAAGGTTGGGTACTTCATCTGACTTTCGGCCGCTCCTGATTCTGTTCACAGGTGCGCGATATGACGCTGGATAAGCGATGGCAGACAATGTCTCTCGCGGAAAAGAAGGTAGCCGTCAAGTCTTATGCGAGGATTGTTGTGTCCCTCGCGCAGACACGCTTCGACAGCATTGGGAGCATTTACCCTTCTACCAGCACTAGTTCTGGAGTGGTCGTCGGACCAATGCTTCCTTCCTCTCCTCCCTGGTGCTTCACACGAGATATCACCCTTGACTCTGGTCCATGGCGTACAGAGCGCGAGTACTTCCTAGCTTGTATTGCTCGAGAACGTACATGGGCTGTCGCGCACCAGCTCGAGCTGGAAGAGAAATGGCGAAATGAGAATATAGCAGCCCTAGGCTGGAACTCCCTCCTCTCTGGTTATCTCGCGATCTACGACCGACTCACGCAGCTTGTCTCTCATCTCCCCGGACTCGATCCGCCTCTTCCTCATCCGTTTGGACCGTTTGCGATGATATACCCCGATCCGAATAGTCGAAACATCATGATCACTGCAGACGATCCGTCTAAACTAACGTTATTGGACTGGGAGTTCAGTCATAGCGCCCCACTGTGGCATTTGACCACGGTTCCTGAATTCCTGTGTGAGGATGAAGATGTCGAAGATCCATCCTGCCCGGAACTCCGCCAGGTTTTTCATGCCGAGTGTGAATTGCATTTTCCTGATCCCGCTCTTTGGAGGTCTCAGCGAGACAGAGCTGACCTCATGGTTGCTCTCGAGAAAGCGTGCCAGTCGATCTGCGTCGCCATCAATCCGGCCACGATAGTATCCTTTCTAGAGCAGGTACGCAGAAAGTGCGAAGGACGTTAGGGAATCCTAGAACAGTACTATTCACTGTATTCAGCTCAAAGATACGGATAGTCAAATACTGTAGTCGCCCAAAGTAGTCCTATAACTCCGACAAATGATGCAATGATGAATGGCGGCGCAGCTGGTCACTAAGCAATCTTGGTTGGGAGTCAAACGAGGAACATAACACTTTACGGAGATACGAAATTGCATTCCACGCACCGTTGTGGGAAGAGTCATAAGCGCCAAAATCATCGTCGTCTTCAATTTTACCAGGTCCGGTTGTCAAGATAACCCCTTAATATCCTTGGGCATCGATACGCGAACCGCAAGCAATAGACAATCGATACCCACGGCGTACACATCGGCGTGGTGGGGAACTACAGTCCTCAATCAGCAAGTATCTGCAATCTATTTCGAAAAGCTCGGTGCCGCCGGGACCAAGTCAACTATTAGCCTCATGGACATTTGATGATTAGAGGAGAAACAGTGCGCCATCCAGTGATGGCGCATGTCGTTTAAATCATATCAGTTTTACAAATTTAATTCGAGAAGACATAGGCTCACCGAGCCAGCAGTACAGGACAAGCCAAATCATTTCGTCCTACAGTTCATCGCAAGGTCTGCATAGTCCGCCAAGAAGTCGATTTTCAGAGGGAAGTGAGATGGACCATCATGAAGACACTCGGACGACCCATGTCCAAAGATTCCGACGAGTGAGATTGATCAAGCGCGCGTATTCGCGCCTATTAAGCCGGATACCCGGGCTTCATGCGCGGTAGGGACAGTACCTTCACCAATCATCAGGCGCATGCATGGTTTGAATATGCGGCGCAGCTGTGAGACCTAGCCAGAAACGATGTTGCGCGAAATGAGGCGCGGCATCCGGTGCGATAGAGGATGGAATGCACTATATCGAGAAGTAACCAATGGAAGATGTCCTTGGAAGACGAAGCTTCCGCAGCAGGACCTTGTCATTGTATCAGACGCGTCGCGTTCACATTAGGGGAAGAGGAACCCTGGTTGCGATACATGAGCAGGCGCACCGCATTGACGCTTGCTACCCTACTCATACTCACCAATGTTCATCCAGGCGTCTTCAACCAAAGCATGTACCTTCGATCAGCGATGGATGCCCAATAAGAAACTCGAAGCGATTGTGGCGCTTGCGATGAGCATCCTTGTTTCATGATTTATTTGAACTGCGACGACCCAGGAGTACATGACAGACAGCAGCCTGGGGAATCGCGTGGGGCCTAGCTGAATGTGCGCACAATGATTTCTGACGGTGTTGATCTCCGTTAACAAAACTATAGTAGTCTCTCAGCGCTGAGGCGGCGTGTGATTTCTGTCTTTCAATCCACAGATTGCTCACGGCGGAAACGAGAGACACTAATGACTTCAATGTCCCTGCTGAGTAGCATCCTACTAGGGAGCCCGTCTCCCCAAACCTGATCTCTCACTGGGATGGATTTACCGTCCGCATCGCTTTTACGCGATCTCAGGCTCGTCCAGACCCGTCAAAGGAAACGCGATTGGATACATCTGGTGATTTCCCAAGTACGATATTGACGACAAAATACAAACATTGAAGATCGATCTTTGAAGGTCGGATATCGTCCGCGGACAATACGATTCACATTAAA
>JADNYV010000962.1:0-11817 GCA_015501055.1 Mucidula mucida
ACAGGCTTCTCGCCCTCTTGCTGCCTTTTTGGCCAGTCTAACACTCAGAACGCGAATGCCCTCGCAAAGAGAACACCCAGGTTGTAAGCGAATAGAGGGCGCCTGAGCTGGGTACCAACCGATCCTTAACCGAGCCTATCGAACACTCAGAGAGCGAACATGTTATGGCGCACTCAGAGAGCGAACTTGTCTAACAATCAGCGCCCTGATTTATACTCCTTGGTAGGAGTCAGGCACACGCTGTACAACCAGGTGTTGAACACGGTCGCAAGCACAGGTTGAGCTGTACCACTCAGAGGCCTCTGCACACTCCACACCCCTCTTTACCCCTATACCCAACTTCCTACTCATGGGAGTTCAATGAGACAGCTTAAATCAAGTCAAACACTTATGTCACTCCAAAGCTGTATCATGTTCGCTTTTGCAGCTTCTACTGCAGCCAGCCCACTCTCTGGGCTCTTCCTGGACTTACCCACCCTGTGTCTGGTGTTGTAGTAACAACAGAGGCCACTCACAGGGCGCCCTGGGAGGTTTAGGCAAGAGTTCACACACTCTGCCTCTTTGTCTCTTACCATCATCATCTCACAGAGACAAGCAGTTTGTGATTCCTCCAGTCCTCTTGCTCAGGACTGATGCCATACACCTCTAGAGCACTGTTGGAAGCCACCTACCCAGCCCAAAACCAGTCCAGACAGGTCCAAAGTGCCCATTTGAGGGAATTCGCACTTTTGCTTATTTCTTTTCAAAGGAATAGTCTACAATTTAGGAGTGTTTGGGCGCTCAATCATGCTTCTTGCTGTTAATTAACGCGGGATACAATGAGCTCAACACCATGCAAAGCGGACTACACTGTACCGGTTGTTGAATTGGTTGATTCAGTTGGGTGCCTTGTATATTCATTTTAAAACACTGGTGGCGCACAAATGAGAGCAGGACTTGAAGCAAAAGGATACACTTGACGCATGCTCTTCACTCCTTTGCTGGAATGTGCGTGCTAGCTATGGCTGCATGGTGAGGAGAGGTTGTGCTGGCAAGGATGGGTGTGCTGGCAATAATGGGTGTGGCAAGAATGAGCATGCTAGTGAGAATGGACGTGCTGGTGAGGATGGTTGTCCTCCGAGGTGTTTTGACCTCTTTTCGTACAAAGTACGGATTTGTAGAAGTGGACTTGGATACCTTCCATTCTTAAATCAATTTCTATTGGTCTCTACTGCTTTGTAAGCCCTATTCTCTGTATACCCTCTGTCTATTCCACCAAGGGAAATTTTGCCTATAGTTTCCTTTGCCATCCTGGCACGTACTTTCAAAAAACCACCCATAAGAAGTGGGACAAGGCAAGTTTGTGTAAATAATTAGTTATTGGTAGTACCTAAACTCGCAAAGCTTGACACAACAATGTATCTGTAGAACACAGTTACAACCTAAATTTAAATACAAGAAGAACATACTATTTCCTCAATAATTGTTGATTTGTCGTGTATCAAAGATTAAGCTGTCATATATTAGGGATACAAATTCAGCGCGGCTTCTAAACCTGTCAAAGTTGATTCATGCTTATTCACATGTCCAAAACAGCACTGTTCAAAGTCACTCAATGATGAGAACGGCTAATGATGGCCTTAAGCAAGAATTTCACTAAGTTCTCATCAAAATCAGATCAACTGACTTGAATAAGAATAACCTACCAAGTTCACAATGCGGCACCAAATTGAAGTAATGGACTGTATCCAAGTATTCAACATATGTGCATATGACAGTCTCTTTGGCTATGCAGAAGCGTAGGCTCATATTGATAGTTGGCTAGTGAATTATAAGTCAAAGAATTACTATGTGTTCAGCAGTGATAAACCTATAACTGCATTGTCATAAAATGACTGCAAACCAAGTGCACCACAAAATAGCTCTAAAGTGTGGATGGCCTCGCCGGCCAGGCAAAATTTCTGAGGAAATGTCACATTAAAACAATATACACCATTGGAATAATTGACAAAGACAGCTCACCTTGATGTATACAACCATGTAGTATTGACCAGACAATCATCAGTAAATGTAGCACAATCAATGTGGCCTCGCCAGCCTAGCAAAATCCTACAGAAATTTGACTAAAATTAATGTCAGAACCAAGTTCTAAATGCGAGTAAATGGCTTACTTTTGTTCAGCAGCCAGAACAAGGCAGTCCATCGTTAGTACCGTCAAGTCTAAAAATGCAGACACTTTAGACCTATGCTTGTTAGATCACACAAGGTTAGGTCAAAACTGGACCCCGAGGGCCCCATCAATTCAGTGTATCGTAAAGTGCCTGTACATGAAGTGTACATACTTAATACATGAAGATGTATCTACTGAGGGAGAGGTGGGAGGGGACGCAAAAATGCGGAGCTAACTGTGACCAGATAACACAGGTTAGCTGGAGGGAGTGAGAGGGTGCAGAGAGCGCACCTGTGACCAGATAGCCCACAGAATGTCCTTGAGAAGGAGTCCTTTGGAAAGGAATGGGTATCTGGGCACAAAATGGGCATCAGCTCTAAAGAGCTGGATGTCAGACATTGGCACATACTGGAAGCAGGGAGAGCAGCGGGAGCGCTGGCGCTCTGGGGCCGGAGCGGACACTTCCAATAGGGTTCTAGGGTGCCAGTACATCAGTCCTAAGCAAGAGGACCGAGTAGAGCGAGTGGTGCTTGCCTGGGAGAGCAAAAGTGCGAATTCCCTCAAATGGGCACTTTGGACCTGTCTGGAGTGGTTTTGGGCTGGATAGGCGGCTTCAGACAGTGCTCTAGAGGTGTATGGCATCAGTCCTGAGCAAGAGGACCGGAGGAATCACAAACTGCTTGTCTCTGTGAGATGATGATGGTAAGAGACAAAGAGGCAGAGTGTGTGAACTCTTGCCTAAACCTCCCAGGGCGCCCTGTGAGTGGCCTCTGTTGTTACTACAACACCAGACACAGGGTGGGTAAGTCCAGGAAGAGCCCAGAGAGTGGGCTGGCTGCAGTAGAAGCTGCAAAAGCGAACATGATACAGCTTTGGAGTGACATAAGTGTTTGACTTGATTTAAGCTGTCTCATTGAACTCCCTTGAGTAGGAAGTTGGGTAAAGGGGTAAGGAGGGGTGTGGAGTGTGCAGAGGCCTCTGAAAACGCTCCCTACCCACGGAATCCGACATTCTGCTGACAACGTTCCTGAACCAGGAAGCGGATCATGTCTGATGTTGACGAGCTTGATGGTATCTCTCGCAATCATTCACCTCCTCGCCCCCATTTGCCCTATGATCAGGATCCAGACGAGCGCGAAGCGATTCGCTTGCGCGCTGAGCAGCTTCAGGACCTCGTCAAGCGGTTTGCGGATGGGTCTATCAAATCCCAAGGCGAGTTCTTGCAGCTTGCCCGCAAAACCGGCGCGTCTGCTGGCGGAATGGACGACTATATCGAACAAGTCGCCCAAATCATTGAACAGCGCAAGAAGCCGGACAAGGCTCCCGAGCACGATAGGACTCCTGAGCGCGATGCTACATTCCAACGAGAGCTGGATGAAGAGGCGCGAAGGCGTGCCGTTGAAGAGGCCGCTTGGGCCGCGTTCGCAGCGCAGCTCGATGCTGCTGCTGCTACAGCGCCTGCCGCGCAGCCCGCTTCAGCCGCCGGACCCGTGGCTGGTCCGTTATCAGCTTCGTTGCTCTCTAGGCTCCTTGGAGCAGAGTCTACTCCGTCCGGCATCTCTGCTTCAGTCCTCGCTGCAGCTCCGCATCTTGCGCAGCTTGCAGCTCCCTCCAACCTCACTCCTCATATCGAGGAGACTCAGCGCATTCGACGTCTCCTCACTACTGAGAAGGACATCGACGCTATCATCAATGCGTGTCAGATGCAGTCACTCCATGATCCATTTGCGCGCTCCTTCTGGCGCTCCATTGTGCTGGAGCAGTATGTGGATTTTGAGAAGCTCTTTGCTTCCATTCACTCTGGCACAAATCAGCAGGAGGACACCAAGGACTTTGCCGGTGGCTACGTCATCATGCGCAAGGACCAGTCCACTGCTTGCCGCACCCTCACCCAAGAGTCCGAGTGGACACGCGTCTTCGATGCGTATGCCACCGGTGTTGGGCTCATCTACCCTCACCGCAAGGACGAACTCCGGGGTTACCGCGCGCTCATCATTGAGCTGTTTCGCGCTACACCCTCGAATCCAGCGTTCCCTATTCGCTGTGATAAGGAGACTCGCATTCGCTATGCTAACTCTCCTTTCCATCTCGATGATCGCACTGCGCTCCAGCTTCCTCTTCTCTCTGAGATGTTGCGCACCTCTGAGGGAGCAAATCCTCGCAAGCGGTCCTCTGACTCTGGCAGCTCACAGTCTGCGACACGTCGTCGCGTTGTTTGCCAGAATTGGAATCTGGGTAAATGCTCATCTCCGTGCTCCGCAGGCCGTCTTCACGGTTCTTGCAGTGAGTGCGGAGGAAAGCACACAGCCAAGAGCCAACCAGCCTGCCTCATCCTCCTCGAAGCCAAACGAGCAGTCGCTCGTTCAGGAGCGAGTTCAGGCGGCGCTGATGAAGCCTAAGTCGTTGAAGCGTGAATCAGACGCTGTACCACCACCACCACGCTTTAAGCGCGGTTATGTATTTACTACCAATGTACTATCACAATCTAAAACGCCTTCGAGCATCTCTCCACTTACACTGCTCCTCCGCTTCCTTTACCTCCTCAGCAAATTCTCAATGACTCCTCCATCCAGCAGTCTCTTGCTGCAGTAGCTGACTACATCAAGGTCAGCACACCTATCGACATTGACCGCTTTGAGCGGCTTCTTGCCAAACATCCCAATCAGCCCTTTGTGAGCTCTATCATCCGCTCACTCCGTGAAGGGTTCTGGCCTTTACACGATGGTCAGTGGGAAGCGCACCTCAGAGACAAGATTAGAGACAACTACTCTACTGAGGAGTGCGATCTTGTTGAGCTGCGCAAACAGCGAGATCAAGAAGTTGCTGCTGGCCGCTGGTCCCCTGCGCTTCCAGAAGGCTTTAAGCTCTTGCCTGGAATGCGCCTGTCACCCATGTTTGTGGTCTGGCAGAAGGGTAAACCACGCGTCGTCATGGACCATACAGGCAATGGTCTCAATGACGGCATTGCCAGAGCTGATGCCAAAGTCAAGTACGACGATATGCACTCCTTTGGGCAGGTACTGCATGACGTCCTACAAGCTCATCCTTACGAGGAGATCCTGCTTTTCAAGAGCGACATCTCTAAAGGTTCCTCAATCTCCCCGTTCATCCCATTTGGCAGCTACAACAAGTTGTCATTGTCGACGGCCGCTATCACATTGTGCGCCGTCTCATTTTTGGCAGTTATGCATCACCATACTGCTGGTGTTCGTTCTCTGGCCTGGTTAACTGGGTTGCTTAGGAGCTAGATATACCAGATCTGCACGACTACATGGATGACTACTATGGCTGGGACACCAATCACAATCTGGTGCTCTTTCATGGACAGCGACGTCCCCAACGTCAAGTCCAGCTTCTCCTTCTGTGGGACTCTTTGGGCATCCCATATGAAGATAAGAAGCAGGAACACGGTCCTCAGCTAAAGATCATTGGTTTCTGGTCAGACACTGTTCACGGGTCTATCTCTCTCTCACCAGACTCCATTGCGGACATGATCACCACCATTCAGTCGTTCTTGTCCCAACAAAAGCCTGTACTCAAGGAGTGGCAGTCCTTGGGTGGGTATCTCAACTAGGCTCTTAATGTGCTGCCTTGGGTACGGCCAGCACTTACAAGCCTCTACCGCAAGATGAGCGGTAAAACACTGCAGTACAAAGGCATTCCATTGAACGTTGAGGTTAGAGCAGATCTCACTTGGTTTGTCAATGCATTACAACACTGCATCGGAGTGCGCTTTGTGAATGCGCAGGCATGGGATGAGCAAGGAGGGCGGCTCAAATGTGGGTACGACAATCGGATAGCTCAAATCAATGAGCTCAAGCATGTCATTGTAAATAGGACTCATCATGCATCCAAGAGAGGATATAACGATTCCAGGACGAGCCCAAAATAGGAAATGAAAAAGTTGTCGTACATACTGGATTCGGAGCCGCCTTGGTACCCCTCGCGGCGTGTCGAACTCTGAGGCTGATATGGTCTATTGGACAGATGCGAGTAATCTGGGCCTCGCTTTTGTCTATGCTGGGAATGGCTTTAGCTATCAACTCCGAACCATCACCGGAGTTGACACCTTCTTTAGGGAGCTTGTAGCTATTCTTTGCGCTGTTCATGACGCTGCCTCTCATCCCTCTCCGCCTCGCAGGCTGTTAATCCATTCTGACAGTCTGGACTCCGTCTCAGTGTTTAACACTTTGGCTGCTTCACAGTCAAGTCACAATGCTGTTCTGCTTGCCATTGCTGATATTGTCCTGCGCACCGGCATTGATGTTCGTGTGCGGCACATCCGCGGGGTTGACAACGTGATGGCAGACATGTTGTCCCGCTTACTGTTCTCTGACTTTCAGAAACAGTTCCCCTCCTACCGCGTTCGCACTATGGAGCCACCTCGTGAGCTCCTACCGGCGCAATGGAGAGAGTGCTTTTAGAGGCATTGGGCGAGGGCAGACAGCCTCGTCACCCTCGCCCACCTATGGACTTGCAGAAACTAGATGAACTCGTCTTGTATCTGCAGGCCCATGCTATCGAGACCTCTACGTGTATCAACTACTCTACTGGGGCTAGAGATTACGCCCGCTTCTGTAAAGCACACAATCTGTCTCTGGATCCTACTCCGGAGACTCTAGCACGTTACATTGCATACACGTCCCAATTCATTGGCTCTGCTCCTAAATACTTAACCAGGGCGAAGCACTTCGTCAATGACCTTTATCCTCACTTTGGTGACGCTCGTGCTTCAGCGCTTGTTCAAGCCGCTATCCGTGGGTCAAAGAAGGTCCGGGCAGATCCTATAGCTAGGAAGCCCCCTCTTCGACTTCATCACCTTCAGCTCTTTGTGGACATCACAAACCAGACCCACAAGTATGATGACTTTCTCTTTGCTACAATCATGTCATGCGGCTTCTATGCTGTTCACCGGATGGGAGAGCTGGTGCAGCCTAATCAGAAGAAGCTACGTGATTGGAAGAAGATCATCAAGCGTGCCAGCCTCACATTTGAGACTGGATATGCAGGCTATCGCTTGCCTTACCATAAGAGCAATCCCTTCTACCAGGGCACTGACATACTGTTTACCTCTCAGATTGTGGCTGATCCTATCACCCTTCTGAGGCAGTATGTCCACCGCAGAGACAAGCTGCATGGTGCTCGAGCGGCACTCTTCATACGTGAAGATGGCATGGTACCAACTAGATCCTGGTTTGAGTCCAAGTTCTTTGCGCTGGTAAGCAAAGTGTTAGCGACTGACTAAGCCACGAGACTCAACCAGGTACCACAGCAAGAACTTAGGAAGAAAGCGTTCGCGTTCGTAAGACTAGGCTAGGCCAGGTGTATAAACGAGATCGGAACTAAAGTACAATGATACTACACTACTGCTTATATACTAGTAAGTCTGTGTTTGAAGCTCCTTGTCCATACGCTCCCGACTTTCTTGATCACTTTGAACGGCCCGAATCGTTTGTCATCAAGCTTCTTCATTGGTCGATCCGTGCTGAGATTTGTCCCTTCCAGCCATACTTTGTCGCCTTCCTTGTACTCTACTGCCTCTGTCCGTTTCCTGTCATAAAACCGTTTCATGTCCTCTTTTGCCATCTTCAATGCTGACCCCACTTCATCCCATGTCTTCCTCATGCCATCGGCAAACTCCTGCGCAGTCTCATTTCTCGATGCCGTTTTCGGAGCGGTGCCTTTGTAGGGATGTCTGCCCATGTCTGCGAAGAACGGAGTGACTTTGGTCGCCGAGTGAACTCGATCGTTGTAAACGAATTCAGCAGAGGGTAGCCATTCATGCCAGTCGTTCTGATGATAGTTGACGAATAACCGTAAGAAATGTTCTATCTCTTGGTTCAACCGTTCTGTCTGCCCATTTGCCTGTGGATGATACGCCGTTGTAAAGTTTCCCTGTATGCCCAACAACCGGTACAATTCCTTCATGAAACGCGAGTGGTATTGTGGACCGCGATCATGTATCATCTGTCGTGGCATCCCATGTATGGGGAAAATGCGATCACGGTAAATGCGGGCCATGCCTTCTGACGTCAGAGTGGTGTGTGTCGGTATGATACGTAATCGCTTGGTGAAATGGTCCACAAACGTGCTGATCGCGTTGTATCCTCCTGATTCCGGCAGCTCTCCAATCATGTCCGTCCCATCTCCCATGGCTCACTTGGCACATCAATAGGATGAAGAGGTGCAGCCGGCTTCGTGCGATGTGACTTTGTAACCTGACATTTTTGACACCCTTCTACGTATTCACGGACGTCTCGGCTGATTCCTGGCCACCAATAGGTGCGTGTGATCAGCTCGAGGGTCTTGTATCGTCCAGGATGCCCTGCAAGCTGTGCATCATGGTGCATTCCAATAACTCTTCCCCGCAATTCCTTGTCCTTCGGTATGTAAATACGATCCTTCCACATAATAAGTCCATTTTCCTTCTCTTCCCATCCTTTTTCTTTGTTTTCTAATGCTTTTTGTACGTATCTGTCTTTGTTTCCTTTTCTTTGTTTGATTTTGTTAAGTAATTCGTCCTCCGGTGTATCTACTGTATGTAAAGAAAATTGAATTTGTGAAATAAAAAACTCCGGCTTGAGCAAAACAACGTTTTCGTTATCTTTTTCCCCCTTCTCAAGGCCTGTCATCCTTGACAAGGCATCAGCTTTCCCCATCGTCTTGCCCGGCTTGTGAATCATCTGTATGTCATATTCCGCTAACTCCGTAACCCATCTCGCCTGCCTCCGATTCAACTTTTGTGGCTTCCGGAAGTACTGGAGGTTTTGATGATCGGTAAACACCTCCACTGTTTCCTTTGCTCCAAGGAGATATTGTCTCCAATCATCAATCGAGTCCATAATAGCCATCATCTCTTTGTCATAGATCTCATAATTGCGCTCTACTTCGTTCAGCGCGCGAGACCGAAAGGCTACTGGTCTCCATTTTCCGTCCACCAACTGGGAAAGAACCGCCCCGTTCGCATAGTTCGAGGAGTCTGCCTCAACTCGAAACTTGCCGTCGTCGCGTGGTACGATCAGAACGGGTTCTTCCGTCATCCTCCGCTTCAACTCCTCAAACGCCTCATGCTGCTCCATGCCCCAAACCCACTCGCCCTTCCCGGTTAGCGATGTCAATGGCTTCGCTACTCCCGCAAATCCCCGGATGAAACGTCGGTAGAAGTTGCAGAAGCCCAGGAATGACTGTACTTCCTTCTTCTTCGTCGGCTCCTTCCATTCCTTTACTACGGCCACTTTTGCCGGATCCATCTTCACCTCTCCTCCTCCAACAATAACTCCTAAGTAGTCTACAGTATGTGCCTCGAAACTACATTTCTCGGGTTTTAAATACAACTTATTTACTCGTAATATTTCTAATACTCGTCGTACGATATGCCTATGTTCTTCCAACGTGTTCGTAAAGATAAGTATGTCATCCAAGTAAACTATAACATGTCCTTCATCAATCAGCTCCTTGAGAATGTGATTCATGAACGATTGGAATGTCGCCGGCGAGTTTGTAAGTCCGAAGAACATGACTGAGGGCTCGAACAGGCCTCGGTTTGTTCTAAACGCCGCTTTCCACTCATCACCTTCTTTGATCCGGATGTTATTGTAACCCCATCGGACATCCATCTTTGTGAAAACCTTTGCTCCTTTCAACTTGTCGATAAGCTCCTGAATCAACGGCAAGGGGTATCGGTTCTTGATTGTCATGTCGTTCAACTTCCGATAATCTTGTACTGGCCGAAGGCTTCCATCCTTCTTTTTGACAAAAAAGAAAGGTGATGCCATGGGTGAAATTGATGGCCGTATACGTCCCGTCCGTATGTTTTCTTCCAGGAACTCATCTAACGCCTTCTGCTCGGATGGACTAAGGGGATAAACCTTGCAGTCAACCGGTTTGGAACCAGGCGTAAGTTCTATCGCGTGATCCCAGGGTCTTCGCTCCGGTAACTTGTCAAAGTCCGCCTTGCTGAATACATCGAGAATTCCTCGATGTAAGGTGCAGCAGCGGATGAAGGCTGTTGTGATCTCAGCTTTTCTCCGCTTTTGCGATAGTTGTCCCAGTCCATCCAGAACAAACGCTCTCCCTCTTCCAACTTCTCTTCTACATCTTCTCCTTCATCTTCCGGTGAGTCGTACTCGGGTAATAGCCGCAGCGGTCTGGGCATCGATCAAAGGTCAATGTGGATTCCGTCCAGTTGATCGTGGGGTTGTGATATCGTAGCCCAATCTAGCCCAAAAGATACTTGTTTGCCGAGATTGGTAACGGCCAACTCAATCTTTCAGCGTGATCTCCGATCTTCATCCGGACCTCCACAAAACCTTCGATTGCTCCTCCCTCGTTTAGGTTCCATCCGCATTGTAGACAGGGAGCTTGACCGGTAACTCCTTGATGGGAGTCCGTTCTTCTCGACGAATTCTTTATTGACACAAGAACCGTGCTCCACTGTCAAGAAGGGCACTCGTTCCCATTCAGAGCCTGTGTGTACGCTCTCTATGGTTACTCGGAGTTTCATGTCCTGCCCCTTTGTTCCCCGGATGTACTTCCTCGACTTTTTCAACTCTGTCACAACTTCCACCGCAGCTTCCTTTGTCAACGCTCTGATCGCCATCACCTTCTCCTCCGTCGCTTCTCTCTCTCTCGCTCCGGCATCCATGCTCTCAAAAATTCCCACTGCTCTCGACACGTCATCCTCTCTTAGCCGTTGTGCAATCCACTCGGGCGTATTTGGCTCAAATCTTTCTTTCGCAGGTTTTGTTGGTAAAGTCGTCGATGATATTTTAGATGTTTCAGTACCCGTACTGTAAATAAATGCTGCATCTGACGACCCTTCCCTTGATGACTGCTCCGGCAGGACTGCGTCTACTGCGGGAGCTTCGCAAAACCCAACTCTTCGGCCAGCTTCTTCTTCTCCTCGTCATTCATCTCGGTCCATAAACCCCGAATCGTCTGGGGTCGACCCTTCTTCGGACAGAACCTGCTGACGTGGCCGTGTTCGCCACAGCTGAAGCAAAGTCCTCTCGACGTGCGTTTGTTGATGTCCATCGGCCTGCCGGCTTCCTCCATAGTAACACCGGTAGGCATCTCGTCGTGTGATCGCGTTGGAGGTGGGTTGTAGGATTAGCTCTCGATGTAGCCACCTGCGGAGCTTGAGCCGGACTGCATCCGGACCCTTGCTCGCCGCCGCCTTCTCCATAGCTGATCGATCTGAAGGATCTGTGCCTTCCAATCCTTGTACTTCTCTGGCAACCCGTCTCGGCTGCCATAGATCTGGTCGATGATCTTCTCGTTGACATTGGTCTCAGAAGTCGCACGACGAATGCGTCATCCTTGAGTATCCTGCCTGAGTGAGCAGACCTCGAACTTCTGGAAGAAGTCTTGAGCGGTCTTGCCCCTGGCGCAACCGCTCGATCTGGTCTTGCGCGTCTCGCGCGAGGTTGGAATCCACAAATCGCTCCTTCAAGTCTTCCTTGAACTCCGTCCAAGAGACTGTCCATTCCTCTTCTTCCTCATCGAAGTTCTGGTCCGAGTAGTTCTGGACCATGCATCTACGTGATCTCCTGGATGTAAGAAGAACAACATCGATCCTTTCGGAGTCGAGTGAGGTTGTTCTTCTTGTCCGGATGTATGTGAACATCGATCGCCACCAGCTCTTGTACTTGGACTTGTCCCCGTCATAG
>JADNYV010000963.1:0-11790 GCA_015501055.1 Mucidula mucida
CATAGCAACCTTTGGACTCAATCAGACCGTGGACGTCTTGGAGGATTACCTGGCAACACCGCCAGTCGGAACTTGTGTCGATCCAGTCCGCTATTGGATGGCTCTATTGGATGTTTCCGACGACAAGGGTAAGACCACGATGACGATGCAAGGAGCCTTGGTGCTGATGACGCTGGACTTTCTGAGCATGCCGGGTATGCTTCGCTTCTTTATTCCATCTTCTTCTACTGATGATCAGTCTAGCTACATCGACAGATGTTGAACGGATGTTTTTGGTGGCCAGCTTAACGGTCACCAAACATTGTTTTAACCTTTTGGAAAGTGGTCGTTTATGTACAGTTTTATTACAATATTATGTAGCTTGATCCGCGCGACTCGTTACTGATCCGGATTGTCTTCGAGTACTCAACTTGTTTGACCCGCGAGTCAGCGCGGATCAAGTATGTTCCGGATCATGAGTATGCCCTTTTGGCCTCAAGTACTCGGCTCTCGGATCGCGGGTCTGATCCGAGTATTACTTGTTGAGGTCTCTATTTTAAGAGAAAATATGTTGCACTGCACAAGGTATGCACTATGCAGCACCCAGTTCTTCGCGTTTGCCTACCCGGCCGAGTGTCTATCCTCTACTTGGCTATAGATCAGGAAATCAAGAGCCAAATTCTCAATGAACGGCTTGCGATTGATGAGCCTTAGTTCCTAGTACGTCCGTATCCCTCAAACTATGTTCTCAGATCCCATGTCATGTCCTCCTTAAGACAAATTGGCGTCTGACAGTCTTTGATGGGATGGCGGTGTACTTGAAGATATCAAGCCTCATCTTCATTCTTGGTCTTCTCTTCCAAATCTTCCTAGTGTCCCAATGTCTACTTGTTTTCAAGTTGAAGTCAATGGCCCACTAATAGTGGAAAATAGTACTTGAAATCTCCGTGAGTTAAACAATCCTGCTATATCCTGCTATGATCGATATTCATGAAGTCTAAAGATGCACACAATACACTTCTCCACGGCAAAACCAATCTACATAGATTCGATGTAAACGCGGATTCCGAGGGTAGGGAGCGTTTTCAGAGGCCTCTGCACACTCCACACCCCTCCTTACCCCTTTACCCAACTTCCTACTCAAGGGAGTTCAATGAGATTCATTTGCGCGCTCCTTCTGGCGCTCCATTGTGCTGGAGCAGTATGTGGATTTTGAGAAGCTCTTTGCCTCCATTCACTCTGGCACAAATCAGCAGGAGGACACCAAGGACTTTGCCGGTGGCTACGTCATCATGCGCAAGGACCAGTCCACTGCTTGCCGCACCCTCACCCAAGAGTCCGAGTGGACACGCGTCTTCGATGTGTATGCCACCGGTGTTGGGCTCATCTACCCTCACCGCAAGGACGAACTCAGGGGTTACCGCGCGCTCATCAGTGAGCTGTTTCGCGCTACACCCTCGAATCCAGCGTTCCCTATTCGCTGTGATAAGGAGACTCGCATTCGCTATGCTAACTCTCCTTTCCATCTCGATGATCGCACTGCGCTCCAGCTTCCTCTTCTCTCTGAGATGTTGTGCACCTCTGAGGGAGCAAATCCTCGCAAGCGGTCCTCTGACTCTGGCAGCTCACAGTCTGCGACATGTCGTCGCATTGTTTGCCAGAATTGGAATCTGGGTAAATGCTCATCTCCGTGCTCCGCAGGCCGTCTTCACGGTTCTTGCAGTGAGTGCGGAGGAAAGCACACAGCCAAGAGCCAACCAGCCTGCCTCAACCTCCTCGAAGCCAAACGAGCAGTCGCTTGTTCAGGAGCGAGTTCAGGCGGCGCTGATGAAGCCTAAGTCGTTGAAGCGTGAATCAGACGCTGTACCACCACCACCACACTTTAAGCGCGGTTATGTATTTACTACCAATGTACTATCACAATCTAAAACGCCTTCGAGCATCTCTTCCACTTACACTGCTCCTCCACTTCCTTTACCTCCTCAGCAAATTCTCAACGACTCCTCCATCCAGCAGTCTCTTGCTGCAGTAGCTGACTACATCAAAGTCAGCACACCTATCAACATTGACCGCTTTGAGCGGCTTCTTGCCAAACATCCCAATCAGCCCTTTGTGGGCTCGATCATCCGCTCACTCCGTGAAGGGTTCTGGCCTCTACACGATGGTCAGTGGGAAGCGCACCTCAGAGACAAGATTAGAGACAACTACTCTACTGAGGAGTGCGATCTTGTTGAGCTGCGCAAACAGCGAGATCAAGAAGTTGCTGCTGGCCGCTGGTCCCCTGCGCTTCCAGAAGGCTTTAAGCTCTTGCCTGGAATGCGCCTGTCACCCATGTTTGTGGTCTGGCAGAAGGGTAAACCACGCGTCGTCATGGACCATACAGGCAATGGTCTCAATGACGGCATTGCCAGAGCCGATGCCAAAGTCAAGTACGACGATATGCACTCCTTTGGGCAGGTACTGCATAACGTCCTACAAGCTCATCCTCACGAGGAGATCCTGCTTTTCAAGAGTGACATCTCTAAAGTGTTCCTCAATCTCCCCGTTCATCCCATTTGGCAGCTACAACAGGTTGTCATTGTCGACGGCCGCTATCACATTGTGCGCCGTCTCATCTTTGGCAGTCGTGCATCACCATACTGCTGGTGTTCGTTCTCTGGCCTGGTTAACTGGGTTGCTTGGGAGCTAGATATACCAGATCTGCACGACTACATGGATGACTCCTATGGCTGGGACACTAATCACAATCTGGTGCTCTTTCATGGACAGCGACGTCCCCGACGTCAAGTTCAGCTTCTCCTTCTGTGGGACTCTTTGGGCATCCCATATGAAGATAAGAAGCAGGAACACGGTCCTCAGCTAAAAATCATTGGTTTCTGGTTAGACACTGTTCACGGGTCTATCTCTCTCTCACCAGACTCCATTGCGGACATGATCACCACCATTCAGTTGTTCTTGTCCCAGCAAAAGCCTGTACTCAAGGAGTGGCAGTCCTTGGGTGGGTATCTCAACTGGGCTCTTAATGTGCTGCCTTGGGCACGGCCAGCACTTACAGAGCTCTACCGCAAGATGAGCGGTAAAACACTGCAGTACAAAGGCATTCCATTGAACGTTGAGGTTAGAGCAGATCTCACTTGGTTTGTCAATGCATTACAACACTGCATTGGAGTGCGCTTTGTGAATGCGCTGGCATGGGATGACTCTGAGGCTGATATGGTCTATTGGACAGATGCGAGTAATCTGGGCCTCGCTTTTGTCTATGCTGGGAATGGCTTTAGCTATCAACTCTGAACCATCACCGGAGTTGACACCTTCTTTAGGGAGCTTGTAGCTATTCTTTGCGCTGTTCATGATGCTGCCTCTCATCCCTCTCCGCCTCGCAGGCTGTTAATCCATTCTGACAGTCTGGACTCCGTCTCAGTGTTTAACACTTTGGCTGCTTCACAGTCAAGTCACAATGCTGTTCTGCTTGCCATTGCTGATATTGTCCTGCGCACCGGCATTGATGTTCGTGTGCGGCACATCCGCGGGGTTGACAACGTGATGGCAGACATGTTGTCCTGCTTACTGTTCTCTGACTTTCAGAAACAGTTCCCCTCCTACCGCGTCCGCACTATGGAGCCACCTCGTGAGCTCCTACCGGCGCAATGGAGAGAGTGCTTTTAGAGGCATTGGGCGAGGGCGGACAGCCTCGTCACCCTCGCCCACCTATGGACTTGCAGAAACTAGATGAACTCGTCTTGTATCTGCAGGCCCATGCTATTGAGACCTCTACGCGTATCAACTACTCTACTGGGGCTAGAGATTACGCCCGCTTCTGTAAAGCACACAATCTGTCTCTGGATCCTACTCCGGAGACTCTAGCACGTTACATTGCATACACGTCCCAATTCATTGGCTCTGCTCCTAAATACTTAACCGGGGCTAAGCACTTCCTCAATGACCTTTATCCTCACTTTGGTGACGCTCGTGCTTCAGCGCTTGTTCAAGCCGCTATCCGTGGGTCAAAGAAGGTCCGGGCAGATCCTATAGCTAGGAAGCCCCCTCTTCGACTTCATCACCTTCAGCTCTTTGTGGACGTCGCAAACCAGACCCACAAGTATGATGACTTTCTCTTTGCTACAATTATGTCATGCGGCTTCTATGCTGTTCACCGGATGGGAGAGCTGGTGCAGCCTAATTAGAAGAAGCTACGTGATTGGAAGAAGATCATCAAGCGTGCCAGCCTCACATTTGAGACTGGGTATGCAGGCTATCGCTTGCCTTACCATAAGAGCGATCCCTTCTATCAGGGCACTGACATACTGTTTACCTCTCAGACTGTGGCTGATCCTATCACCCTTCTGAAGCAGTATGTCCACCGCAGAGACAAGCTGCATGGTGCTCGAGCGGCTCTCTTCATACGTGAAGATGGCATGGTACCAACTAGATCCTGGTTTGAGTCCAAGTTCTTTGCGCTGGTGAGCAAAGACTTTGGTGGTCACTCGGTTCGTTCTGGGGGTATAACACACTATGCATCCCTTGGACTCTCTGAGACCATACTCCAAGCCCTAGGCCGTTGGTCATCCTCTGCGTGGAAGATCTATATACGTGACCATCCTGCAGTACGTGCCGCTCAGCAGCTAGCAGTTCAAAATAAAACCTCTACTTAAAAACCTCCCTCATCTCGCATTTTGTAAACATCCTTTTGCACCTCCATCCACCCCTCCACTACACACAGACACATAGCATAGTAGGCACTTTATGATACGCTGAATTGATGGGGCCCTCGGGGTCCAGTTTTGACCTAACCTTGTGTGATCTAACAAGCATAGGTCGATGTAAACGCGGATTCCGAGGGTAGGGAGCGTTTTCAGAGGCCTCTGCACACTCCACACCCCTCCTTACCCCTTTACCCAACTTCCTACTCAAGGGAGTTCAATGAGACAGCTTAAATCAAGTCAAACACTCATTTCACTCCAAAGCTGTATCATGTTCGCTCTCTGCTGCTCTCACAGACCCTTAAATTGCCTTTTTTGGACAGTTCCGCTTATAGCGGGACCTGAAATTTCCTTATTTGGAGGCTCGTGCCTGACCAAAGTGGTCCGTGACCCGTTATGATGTATATATAGCTTCACTTCAAAGACCCCCGTGACCCGTTATGTGAATTTGCGGTCGAAACACTACAGTAGTGATAGTATGGTCCCATTCACCTTCTTCAACCGGGAGCGTGTCTCTTGAGAAATGTTTAGGTCCCAAAGCCTGGCTTCGAGTACCAAAACTCGCAAGAGCTGCTTGCGGAAGAACGAGGCCATTGCCATTCTCTTCTTCGAAACTGATATTGCCCCAGTTGCGGGGGTCAATTCCCTTTCCTTTTCCAAGGTACGGCAGCCCGGGGGAATCAGGTCGAGGAGTAACGTGCTCCTCTTCCTCGCTGTCAGTGGAACTGTCCGATCGTTTACCGGGCTCATAAATTTTGAGGTCTTGGTGGCGTCGATCAATGAGGTACTGCTCGCTAGTTGACAGTGTCCCAACAGCAACCTTTACAGGGGTCTGAGGGATTGATTCCTTAGATAGCTTAGATTCCGGAGACTTTGGCTCAATGGAATCATAATTATCATGTAGACTATGGTTCTTCTTGTAAGATACAGTAGTCCAAGGACGGGGGTCGTCACCCTCATCCTTCAAGTCCGCAGACTCTTCTGCCCAGTTGCTATAAGCAACCGGGACCGCCTGGGCATGACCGATAGGGTCTTCCACAGGGTTACGCGTTGATTGCTCCTCCCTTTCAATAAAAGGAGGGATCACAGCTACATGGTCAGAGACCATGCGGGTATAATTAGCTGAGACCGAGGGGTCCGTCAAGGGAGAAGTGAGAATATTAGGCACACCTTGACTATCCTGTGAAATAGAGCCAGGAGAACCCGCCGCGCTAGGCGCAGAGTTCGCGCGGGCGCGACCACGGGCTGAGCGGAGATTATAAACCATATCGGGGGAACAAGAGATGTCGAGGATGGCCGGGTTGATCAGACAAGGGTGTTCCGTCGACGAGCGAATTAAGAACAAGTTAAGAGAAAAGCAGAGATAAAGCCGAAGTCAAAAATATGTGATGGATACGTGACGAGGAGACACGTTCCCGTCACACGGATATATGGGAAGAATAGGAATGCGGGGATTCTTAGAGACGACTCGAATGACTGGGGTATGTTTTAATGATTGGAGTGTATCTACTGATACTCGAAATAAGACTAGGTATTTATACTGGATAAATAGGATGAGTAATAGTAGTAAGGTAAGAGAGTCCTAATTAACCGAGGGAGACAGCTGCCATACCAAGAGACAAGAGACAAGACACAAAGGAGTGTGTAAACATGGGATAGAATGTACCCGTGTTAAATGAGAGTGTTACGCGTCGAGAGACGCGTGTCGGAATCGGGGATCGGAGAGAAGTAACGTACGATCGTTACATCCTTCAAGCCCTCGCACCCGTTATGCCAATCACTTAATCCACAGTCTTCTGGAGCTTCCCTTCGCAACAAGGCTCCTTGGTCGGTCTACTCCTTTCTCTCTGAACTGCCTCTCAATCCCCGCATAGGTCCAGAGTAGGCTCAAGGAGGCACAGGACCAGCGCACGACAAATCAAGCCCAAATAGCCGAAGTCAGAAATCTCATCAAAGTCGAGAAACAGTCCAGAGGCGAATCGGCATGAAACCGTCTTTCAAGTCGCGTGTGTAGGTTCTAATCGCATCCATTCCACAGGACACTCGTACCCATGCGTTGGCTGAGCTGAATAGACTGAAGAAAGAACTCGTACAACTGGACAATGAATTGAGCGCATACAGTGCTTGCGATCCGGTCAAACTAGACGAGACGAGACGCGGCATCCTCTTGGCGAAAGAGGCAGCCATCCGTTGGACCGGTATGCTCTCTGCTCCTGCCCCGACTGTGCGAACGTCACTCAAGTAGATGGTTTCAGAAAACTTCTGCATTGCCTTAGCTCACTTTCAACGTCAAAGTCTTGTTGAACCCAGCGAAATTCGGCGCTATCTAGGAGTCAACGACGATTACGAGGATATATGCTGATGCTCTCTCTGCCCTGCTGCTTGCTGTTATCATTTATGACTTTGCTTCGCGTGTCTTCTCTATCTGCCTCTCGACTTGAGCTCACATGGAACACTTTTTTTTTTCTTTTTAAATAACATTAGGACTGAGTACGTGCTTCGGACTGTACAAGCAACCTGCGTATACGAATATAACTTCATTGATCCTCAAATCGCAATCGTGAGGGGTTTGGACTTGGTAGTCGTATTCCGCCTTGAATACCAATTCAGGTTAGGGTTATCACCTCTCGCTCTGACCACCATGAGCAGCGCTTACAAAAAGCAGAAAGAGGAATTTGTCTCTGGAATGACGGGCTCAACGGTGACCCATATCAACCTAGTTTCCTGCGCAGCTCTCGTTCGTCGTTCCCCTACTGTTTTGACGGCGGTTGAACCTGTACTCAGATATCCGTATTCGTCTACCACACCGTTCAAGCCCGAATTTCAACGGGCAAGACGCTTCCCTTATCATGGCTGGTCTTAGTGGTACCCCTTCTCTTGTCAATGACCGTGTTCGAAATGCTCCAGTGCTACTTGATTGCCTGCTGGTGGTACCCGTCGTCGCACTCCTCTGCTTACCACGGAAAGACGCATCTACGCCTTTACCGTCAAGAGCAGACACTCCAGCGCAGGATTCTATTCAGGCCGTGACGCCGCTTCCAGCGTTGACGACGTATCGGGCACATATGATGCTAATGACCATACTGGCTATCTTGGCCGTCGACTTCCCCATCTTCCCGCGCAACTTAGCCAAATGCGAAAGCTTCGGGGTGTCCTTGGTGAGCCCATGTTTTGACTCGCCTGCTTTCCCTCATGACTGTAGATGGACCTCGGTGTTGGATCGTTCGTCTTCTCTCAAGGCGTTGTTTCAGCAATACCCGTACTCAAGAACCCCGCTTATCTGGCCTCTCCATTCCTCCCAAAGTTGTTTGCGACAACCAAGAAGGTTCTCCCTATTCTTGCTCTTGGATTGCTGCGCGTAGTACTCGTCAAGGGAACTGAATACCCCGTTCGTGTTTTTGTGAATTCGTCCATTTATCTCGCACTGATCCCCCTCGCGTCTACAGGAGCATGAATCCGAATACGGTACTCATTGGAATTTCTTCATCACCATGGCACTTTTGCCTTTACTAGAGGTATTCCTCCATCCCATCATGTTACGCGTTCCTCTATCGCTGCTCGCTGTGCTCGTCGCCCTCACTCAACAAATGAACCTCTCTGTCTTCGGATCTCAACGGTTCGCGCTCACGGCTGAACGCGTGAGCCTCTTCAGTGCAAACAAGGAGGGCATCATTTCCTTACCCGGCTACCTTGCTATCCACACCTTTGGTCTGTCTACTGGCACCCTCATACTACCCCCTTCGCCGTCCTATTTTCGACGCTTCCAGCGGCGTTTCTCGGAAACGGGGAGCTTCGGACTCGGGGAACAGAGGTCCTATACACGAAGGAAAAACGCCAACGCAGCAATGGAGCTGTTTTCGTACACCGTTCTGTGGTGGACGTGTATGGGGCTCGTAAGGGGGCTCAAGATCGATGGCAAGGAGGGCGTGTCGAGACGAGTGGTACGTTCGCCGCGCGCCTCCCCCCGTCTATTGTGTTGACTGTGATTACAGGTCAATCTCTCCTACGTGATGTGGATCGCAGCGTTCAACACGTCCTTCATATTGGGCTATCTGCTTCTCGATATGTATTTCTATCCCGAGCCGTCCAAGTTCAAGAAACGGGATGCAGACCACAGTGGTGCAGTAGTGACGTATAAAGCGCCTGTCGCTCCTGCTTTATTGGATGCCATCAACAAGAATGCTCTCGTGGTTTTCTTACTGGCAAGCTGTACTTGATGGTTTCGTTGTTCCCCGAGTCTTACGACTTTACAGGCTAACGTTGTAACCGGCATCATCAACTTGACCATGTCAACGATGTATGCGTCGACTGGGTCGGCCATGTTGGTGTTGGGTCTCTATTCATTTTCAATGTGCGCTGTGGCTTGGACTTTTCGTCGAACACGGTTGTTGGCCTTCTGAATGCCTTTCGAACGTAGATCCATCGCGTCGAAGAACGAGTGCCTATCAAGTTGCCGCCTCCCATTCGGATCGTCTCGATATGTACCAATGGTCATTGTAACCTCACTAATGCACATATTTGCCGCTCTCTAAGTAGACCCTCTGCCACCCAGTGGTATAAGAACATCTGATGAATCATCCATCCGCGCAAGTCATCAACAAGCAACATCATGGCAATGGTTGGCAACACATCCATCTTCAAGATGGCACAGCAAGACCCCGCTTCAACGAGTCTAGCGTTCTCTTACTGCCCCAAGCCAGGGCGTTCCGCATGGTAAGCACATCCTTTTCCCCATCGCAAAGACTCGTTCACTCGCGTCCAGTGCTGTTGGTCCCTCTCCCATACAGTAGGCAGAGCCGCCGCTGAGCGTACATGCTGCACTAGCCACCAAGAGGCGTGACAGCCCATGCCCACCAAAACGCGAAGCGTACATTCGCAAGATTGCCTCAACCTCAATACTGGCTTAACCCTCGTGCATACTATAGGAACAGCAACCTCCTACACCAGCAAGTGTGAAGCGTGAAAACCCATTGCGCGAGCGTACATTGGCGGACTTGCAAGTCAATGTCTTCAAGAAGTGTAGTACAAGACTTCACCCGCTTGAAGCATGCTTGTCCCATGTTACCCGCTCCCACAGCATAGGTAGACCACTCCTGAGGCGTCTACTTGAAACGTCGCGCCATCAAGCGCGAAAGCCCATGTCCACCAAAGCGCGATGGTACATTGACGGACGTCTTCAAAGAGTGAGACTTCACTCACTTGAAGCGTCGTCAATGAACCGTTCAACACAATGCCCATGTTACCCTCTCCCACAGTATAGGTAGACCACTCCTTAAGCGTCTACTTGACCCTTCAGGTCATGAGGCGTGAAAGCCCCTGCCCACCAAAGCGCGAGCATGCATTGACGGACTCGCAAGTCAATGTCTTCAAGAAGTGTAGTACACGACTTTACCCACTTGAAGCATGCTTGTCCAATGTTGCACACTCGACGGAGTCGCGTTCAACGTCTTCAAAGAGTGTAGTACAAGACTCCACCCAGGTGAACTGTCTTCAACGAACCGTTACACACTTTGCCCATGTTACCCTCTCCCACAGTATAGGTAGAACACTCCTTCAATGTCTATTTGGCAGCTCCAGTCATGAGGCGTGAAAGCCCCTGCCCACCAAAGCGCAAGTAGCTTGACTCTACCTAAGTGTTAACCCACTCCCATACTATAGGGAGAGCCTTGTCTGACCATATACACTGCCCCAGTGAGCATGAACCGTGAAAGCCCCATGCACACCAAAGCGCGAGCGTACATTCTCAACCTTGACCCACTCCCATACTGTAGGTAGAGCCTTGCCTGACCATACACGCTGCACCAGCGAGCATGAAGCGTGAAAGCCCCATACACACCAAAGCGCGAGCGTACATTCGCAAGCTCGACTCAACCTAAGTGAACCCACTCCCATACTATAGGTAGAGCCGCCTGACATACACCTGCCCCAGTGAGCATGAAGCGTGAAAGCCCCATACACACCAAAGCGCGAGCGTACATTCTCAACCTTGACCCACTCCCATACTGTAGGTAGAGCCTTGCCTGACCATACACGCTGCACCAGCGAGCATGAAGCGTGAAAGCCCCTACACACCAAAGCGCGAGCGTACATTCTCAACCTTGACCCACTCCCATACTGTAGGTAGAGCCTTGCCTGACCATACACGCTGCACCAGCGAGCATGAAGCGTGAAAGCCCCATACACACCAAAGCGCGAGCGTACATTCCTCAACCTTGACCCACTCCCATACTATAGGTAGAGCCGTCTGACATACACCTGCCCCAGTGAGCATGAAGCGTGAAAGCCCCATACACACCAAAGCGCGAGCGTACATTCTCAACCTTGACCCACTCCCATACTGTAGGTAGAGCCTTGCCTGACCATGCACGCTGCACCAGTGAGCATGAAGCGTGAAAGCCCCTACACACCAAAGCGCGAGCGTACATTCTCAACCTTGACCCACTCCCATACTGTAGGTAGAGCCTTGCCTGACCATACACGCTGCACCAGCGAGCATGAAGCGTGAAAGCCCCTACACACCAAAGCGCGAGCGTACATTCTCAACCTTGACCCACTCCCATACTGTAGGTAGAGCCTTGCCTGACCATACACGCTGCACCAGTGAGCATGAAGCGTGAAAGCCCCATACACACCAAAGCGCGAGCGTACATTCTCAACCTTGACCCACTCCCATACTGTAGGTAGAGCCTTGCCTGACCATACACGCTGCACCAGCGAGCATGAAGCGTGAAAGCCCCATACACACCAAAGCGCGAGCGTACATTCTCAACCTTGACCCACTCCCATACTGTAGGTAGAGCCTTGCCTGACCATACACGCTGCACCAGCGAGCATGAAGCGTGAAAGCCCCATACACACCAAAGCGCGAGCGTACATTCTCAACCTTGACCCACTCCCATACTGTAGGTAGAGCCTTGCCTGACCATACACGCTGCACCAGCGAGCATGAAGCGTGAAAGCCCCATACACACCAAAGCGCGAGCGTACATTCTCAACCTTGACCCACTCCCATACTGTAGGTAGAGCCTTGCCTGACCATACACGCTGCACCAGCGAGCATGAAGCGTGAAAGCCCCATACACACCAAAGCGCGAGCGTACATTCTCAACCA
>JADNYV010000964.1:0-11780 GCA_015501055.1 Mucidula mucida
GGTGGAAATATTCATGTGTTCGGTTGTCCAAAGACAGGGCTACGGAGAAGGTATGTTCCCGTCGATGATGGCCTGGAATTCATTGGACTGACCTCTCGGCAGGCTTCCGGTGGATCTCGCAATACGTGGGTAATAGCCCATGCCTCTCTAAACTTACTAACCTAGCTCCAGATCTAAACGGTGTTCTTTGTCCAATGGTTGATATCGTTAGAATTTGGAGTACTGCTTATGGTCGCATTTTTCCTTTTACCTTACTCGCCGTCATGTAACCTGGCTTTGGTAGCAATTACCTTTCGTTCCTCTGTTAGGTATGACTGTTGTCTATATAATCAGCATCTGGTCCTGGCCTTCTCTGCAAGTTTGACTCTGAGTGTGACACCAACGGGCAACACGGCGGCGGGTGCCTGCAGAACAGGCGCCGTCCGTTTGCACCGGTTTACACCTGCATTCATGTCAGATTCGAAGATTCACGGTTTCATGTCCGCGGCGCAGGAAAAGTATGAGTCCTGGTGCTGTACCAATCGTTCCAGCGACTTGGACAGCTGCATACAATGCTGTTTGAATGCCGTGTCATCCGCTTCTCCAGCATTCTTTGTACCAGTCTTCCATCTTCTAGGCAAAGCGTTGTGTTCCCGGGCCGTTCAGAGTTCTTCTCTGCAAGAACTCGACGAAGGGATCGAATACCTTCACACCGCGATAACCAACGAGTATTCTACCCCCGAGTGTCTTACTTCCGGCGTGTTAGCTGATCTTGCATCTGCGCTCCATTCACGCTGGCACCTGGATAACCAACTCGACGATCTTAATGCCTCCATCCAGCTTCGACGGCTCGTTCTGTCGGTCTCCTCCACTTACCCTTGCGAAACTCAAATCGCGTCCATTGCTGCGTTGTCTACAGCACTCTTCCTGCGCTTTACACATTTCCCTCGCATGGCCGATTTACGCGAAGTTGTCGAACTTGATAGACGTGCGCTCGAGCTATCATTTGACGATCGCTCTCGTCTTCGAGGTCTGTGTACCATGGCACAGTCGCTTTTGGTTCAATGGGAGTATGACGGGGAATCGAACCATGTTGAGAGTGCCATAAATATTCTACGCGAGGCTGTCGCTATCGGGCGGTCTATGCCGAATGGCGCTCTCGACTACGCACTCACACTCAATGCGTTATCCGAGGCCATTCAGTACCAGCTCAGTCTTTCTAAAGAAGACATTGATGAATGTGTATCATTGGATACGCTCGCTCTTACATACGTCCCCAAAGGGCACCGAGAACGCCCGCTGGCGCTGGCGGCCCTCGCCACCACCATTCTTGTCCGCTACACGATCTCATTCCAGAACGATGATTTCGTGCTCTATAATGCTCTCCACGACGAACTTCGATCCATACTGGATGCAGGGTATCAGGATGCGGCTACCCTCGCCGATTATTGGGCCTTTACTCAAAACATTGGTCCGTACGACTCCGAACGTTCGGCGCTCACTTTCATCTTCCGCCAACGCCTTTTCATTATCCGAGCCGAAACACAGCCAAATGAAGCAGTCGTTAATACACCTTACGCGCGAAAAATCGGTCCTGGTGTATTCCTCAGACGCCTTGTTGATCCCATAGGATGCGGAACGTTGGCGATGGCGTGGTTCATAGACCTACAGGACGCATCCAGTGAAGAGCAACGCAAGGCGAAGAGGGGCACCATAGCATGGGCGTGTCGCGGAAAATTAATCCAGGCCTCACCTAGAGCAGTGAAGCCTTTTACAGGCAGCATACGAGAGGTCGAGGAAGAATGGCTTGCGTATATGCCTGTAAAGGACGATCATCCATGGGCATGGGCATTTTATGTTCGATTCCCCATACAGCTTTGGCTCGACGCCGATGATTATAATCTCAAGGCGTTGCAGACGGCTCAGAAGTACGCGCATCGTGCATGGGATATACACCCGAGTAATGTGCCATGGGGATACCAAATTCTAGGGCACATCGCTCACCTGTACATTTTGCAGGCCCAGAAAGAATGCGAGGATGGGGCGACACCGCTGGAGGCGCTTGACCCAGCAATTCATTACGCAGAAATGGCGTCAAAAACATGTCCACCGTCCCGCCGCTGCGAGGTTGAACTGAATGCAGTCGACGCGTATATTATGAAACATCGCCTCTTGCCTAACGATTCCTCCTTCCTAACATGCGCTATCGATATCTGTAGGAAAAATTGTACTGATACAGATGTCGATGCCTGGGACCGGTGCACGTTCGCTGATAGATTGGTTGACATTGCGAAGGAGTTTGGGGTGCACGTATTGGAGGCCCTTCTTCTCTCTTTCGAGAGTGTCTATGACATAATCTCCGAGAAGTTCAACATACACGACGCAGTCGAAGACATTAACTACCTCGCATTGTCTGATGCACTCTCGACCGCGGCAGAGCAGTGCTTCAAAGTAGGTGCGCATGAGGATGTGCTCAGGATGTTGGAAAAAGGAAGAGGGATGGTATGGGCAAGGCTTGTCCAGCTGCAAGCCCGCAGAGTAAAGGGGGGAAATCAGTCAGGAAATGACGTGGCACAATTGAAGTTGATGTTGGAGGCAGCGGCGGACGAGCGGGCAGAGGAAGAGGAGCCAAGGAAACGCAGGCTGAATATTGGCTGTAGGCAGAGGAGATTGGACATGGAGATTCGATGTTTGACGAATCGCGTTCAGGATCGTTCACCTCTGCTTGTCCAGGATGGCCGGCCCTTCATGAGTGCTGTTATCCAAGGCATATCTCCAGTCGTCGTCCTGTTTGCTGGTGTTCATCGTTGCGATGCCCTGGTGATCAATGGCCCGACTTATACCATCCAACACATCCATCTACTAGAATGCGACCGGAATACATTGAATGCTCTTGTCCTGAAGATGCACGACGCACTGAAGGACGAAGGCCTTACCCGTGGTTCCCCAAGGTTTGCGGTCCGAATCGATGAAGTCGGGGATGCACCACAATATCCATTCGAGGATGTGCTTGCTGATACTTGGAGGATAATTGTAGAGCCGATACTAAAGGCGCTTCAGATCAAGGTAAGGACGAGATCAGAGAGATTACTAGCTGTGGCAAAAGGCTTATTGCATCCTTAGCCATCCTCCTGTCCACCTCGACTCTGGTGGTATCCGACTGGTCCTTTCTGGCAGCTTCCGTTACACGCTGCAGGATTATACCAGCCGGACGATGGCGGGGTCTCTTCTACCAGCGTCATGGACTATGTCGTATCATCCTACCTCCCGCCGTTCAACGTGACATCGACGAGGATTCTTCGCAAATCGCTTCAGCCGGAACAGCCGCAAATTTTAGCCGTCTACCAAAGTGCATTTCACAGTCACAGCCCACTGCCCAATGTTGAGCCTGAAGTTCGAAAGATAGCTGAAATAGCCAGTCAGCGAGGGATCCCTATCACTGTGCTGGGAAAAAAGGACGCCACAATAAACTCTATTATTAGTGCACTGCCCAAGGCAAATATAGTGCACTTTGCGCTCCACGGGCAGCAACATGTGGATGCACCAATGGATAGCTCCTTGTTGCTGGATAATGGGACTCAACTCAAGCTGTCGCACTTGATGGAGTTGAATCTACCAAACGCAGACCTCGTATTCCTTAGCGCGTGCGAGACAGCGACCGGAGATAAGAAGGTGTCGGAGGAGGTCATTCATATTGCAGGTGAGTGAGCACACCAAAATGTCCAGATCGACTGATTTTACGCGCTCATTCTCTCAGCTGCCATGATGTTTGTAGGCTTTCGTAGTGCAATTGGGACTATGTGGAGCATCAACGACAAGGATGGACCTGAAGTAGCGGGGGAGACGTACCACAACTTGCTGAATAAAGCGATGGAGCCGGCGCGCGCACTGCACGAGAGTATGAACATGATGCGGAGGCGACAAGGAGTATCAGCGATTCGATGGGCTCCCTTTGTTCATCTAGGAATAAAAGTACAATAGACTCACGAGAAACGATTACGGTGGGAGAGTTGGGTTGATATGCCATCAATGTCCCTAGCATTGTACCATTGCATCCGAGGAAAGCATAAACAAGGTAACAACGTCCGGGTTTCTCGCAGATACAAAAGAGTGTATTGCACATGCGCTATCTCTTTTTCTTGTCTTTCACTGCGTCCTCGTCAGTGCATTCATTTAGAATTGAAGAGAAAGTACGTACCCTTTTCCTTCTTCTTTTTCGGCGCACCCTTGCCTCTCCTCTTCTTGTCCGCCACGTCCTGCAGACGGGTCACCTCTGGCTCATTGACAATCTCCAATTCTGGGTATTGTCGCATTATTTTAGCGATATTGAGAGTAGGTGGGTAGTATTCCATCATGGAGGGACCGCGTAAACGCGCGCGCAGATATTTTGCGCCGGTTCGCACATTATGCGGGTTATAAGTCGTCTGAAATATGGAGCATTGCAGCTTCTTGAGTGCTGTTAGCCGCGCAGGCGCAGCCATGATGGTGGCAGGAGCAAACTTGGGAAACCCTAAAATTGGGTTCTGACTGCTTCCTGCTGCCACCATGACCGCGACGGCTTTAGTTCGCGATGTCTGGTCTTTTCCCTACCTAATACTGGTTTCTGTCGCTGTTCGCGTTGCGCTTATACTTTACAGTGAATGGCACGATGCGAGGTCGCTTGTGAAGTACACCGACATCGACTACCGTGTCTTTAGCGATGCAGCTGCCTATCTCCTGCATCCTGGGCCAGGTGCCGCGAATCACGCCCAAGGGCCGCTGAAGAACTGGTTTGGAATTGATTTACTGTTTGGAGAGTACGTGATTCTTAAGTAAGGCTGAGAGCACAGTACCAACGTCCACTTCAGCCCGTACACTCGCGAAACATATCGATACACGCCGTTACTGGCTCTTCTTCTGGCACCGAATGAATGGTTGCACCCCTCATTCGGAAAATATCTCTTTGCCGCGTGCGATATCGTCAATGGGATCCTCATCTACCGTCTTCTGCTCACAGTGATTCTTCCTGCCACGCTTGGTTCCGCTAAGGACGGTGTGCATCGGGACATCAAGAAACTCGCGATAAAATACACTGCTATTCATCTCTTGAATCCGATGGTTTTCTCCATATCGACTAGAGGCTCGTCAGAGTCTGTTCTTTGCCTGTTCGTTCTTCTTACACTGCACGCGGCTCTCACGAAGCGGTGGAGGGTGGCGGCCGTGTTGTTAGGTGTTAGCACGCACTGGAAAATATATCCTGGCGTCTATGGACTAGCTTGTCTTGGGGTAATAGGGTCTGTTCAAAGCAGACCGACCTGGAAGACATATTTTACATGTCTGGTCCAGTGGCAGACGATATCCTTCGGACTTATGAGCCTCTTTACCTTCGTGTCTCTTGGAGTGGGGTGTTTCCTGATGTATGACTTTTACACTAGTATCGCCTCGCGTATTAATTGTTCATACCTAGATGGGGAGAGCCGTTTCTTCAAGAAACATATCTATATCATCTTCATCGTCTCGATCACCGACATAATTTTTCTCCCTACTTCTACTTGACCTATCTCACCTATCCGCAACCACTCAACTCGACAAATGAAGCGCTCCAAGTTGCAAAATGGGAAGCTATACTTCGATCACCTCTCGTCAGCTTCGTTCCTCAAATGGTTCTAACCCTTGGGTCTGGTCTTTTATTCGGACACAAGGGCGATTTGGTATTCGCTTGGTTCGTACAAACGTCGGTCTTCGTAGTGTTCAATAAAGTTTGTACATCACAGGTATGGCACGGCAAGCATAGTCGACGGAAACTTGTGACTGATGCAACTCAACAGTATTTCCTGTGGTATCTTCTCTTTCTGCCACTGCTACTACCCTCTCTCAACATGTCGCGCTGGAAAGGCTTTGCGTTGGTAACGGTCTGGGCCACAGTTCAAGGGCTGTGGCTTAGCGAGGGATACCAACTGGAGTTCATGGGTAGTAACGTTTTCTTCAATTTGTGGGTACGAGGCCTCATCTACGTCGTCGGAAATTGTTGGGTCCTCAGTGGTATTATGGATGCGTACAAGAAATGCGGTTGAGATTTATACATTTGTGCTGCGATTAATCAATGACTGCCTAGTTTACTGTCAATTGCCTCCGTGGTGAGTCCGTCGGGCCCATCTCGCATTTCAATGACCTTGCTAACACCAGCCTATAGGAAGTAGTCAGCGGTAGTTGGAGGGAGACGGAGCCGCCACAAACGGTGTTTTGAAAGTTGAGCAATGCACTCGCATGTAATGTAAGAAGTCCTAGCGTAGTTGAGCTTGATATGATATGTGATCAGGCTGGTGAGGACAGACCAGTTTCACTTGTTGTGGGTGCCCAGTTCAAGAGGACTAGAGGAAATGATTTCCTTCCGTCCGAATGGCTGACTTCGTAGCTGAGGACGACGTATCGGGGACTGTTCTCCGGTAGCTCTAGACACGTAGATGAAGGCTGAGATCTTGGGTTTTGGTCACGATCTACCTTCTGCAAGGTCCTCGACACTGATATCGTCAAACTGTTCGACCTCCTCCATGATCAACTGGGCCTTGTTGATCTTGATGACGAGGGCAGCATGACCTGCACTGCGGCGGGCGAAGCGGAATTTCTTCAGGCTGTCTTTGATCGCTTGAGGGATGTCAACGGTAAGGGATGTCTGTGTGGAAGCATGATGTAGCCACTTGGCCTTGGAATGGAAGAAGACAGACCATGTTGAAGCTGTTGAGCCAAGGAGGGAGATAAGCCAGATAAGATAACTATGCGATTACTTGCCGTCGGCCACGTAAGCGACCCCTGCGATCAGCGCATGCGGTATGTCATTGTCTATCTCGCTCGCTTTCTCTAAGATATCTCTGGTCGTTCTCCTGCTTCCTACCACTCCTTCTTGAGTTGGTGATGTCGCGCTCAACAGAACACTCGCGACTGCGCGAATCGAGATCGCATTCTCGGCGCCCGGATGTATCGCGAAACCATTCACCTTTCCCAACGGATCCACAAGGCATAGTTTTTTCAGAGGGCGTCGTGAGCGAAGAAACTGCCGAACTCTTGCATGAATTTGTCCACCCCCACCACCATCATGCCGAAGACACTCTTATCGACCAAGAATCAGACTCTGGTGACGAAGTAGAGGCCGAACTAAGAACGCGCTCTCAACTTCCCTGGTGGAAACGACCTTCCCCAATGTGGTATGTCTAAGTTCATGCAAGTTGAAATACTCTAATGTCAAATGCAAAAGGGTTTTGGCTCTAATGCCCTTCTCCAGCATGGCATTCTCCATGACTATGGCGCCACGGGTAGAAGTGTACACGCAGCTTGCCTGCGCCGTGCACAACCCGGATGTGTTTCATGACCAGGCGGCAAATGTGCTGACTTATAATGCTGATCACGCCAACTCCATCGTGCACTTTCCTACCCACTACTTGACTTTGTATCGCAACGAGACGCTCGACGTTGCCTTGAACATAATACAGGACGATGGCAAGACTCCTGGGCGCCAGGGTTGTGCGTCAGATCCTGCAGTTCAGGCAGCCGTAGCGAAGCTAGCCGCCAGTGAATACCCAAACTCTTACGGCTTCTCCAGTTGTGACTAACGCTCTATTAGCAATGGCCGCAATCATGGGCGTTCTTGGTTGTCTGACAACTGCATGGTGGGGCTCTGTATGTCTATCGCCCATATGCGGTCGTTTTGCACTCAAGAAAACGTGATTTAGTTCTCCGATAGGATTGGTCGAACTGCGGTGCTGGGGATCTCTGTTGTCGGCCTTCTTGTCACCGATTTCAATTTTCTCGTTGTGTACACCTTTTATGACCGACTTCCGGGTGGTTATTGGTTCCTCATTGTGGGCCCTGTCATTGAAGGCTCCCTGGGAGGTGAGAGATTTCTTCTAGTTTCGACCTAGTACAGATGTCAATTCGTTTAGGTTTGGCATCAGCTATGGCTGCCTTACACGCGTTTCTAGCAGACACGACAACGCGGGCCAATCGGTATACAAAATTTTCAGTTAATGGTCAACTGATTAACCACTTGGATTACAGTTCTCGCGTTTTTTCTCTGAGTCTTGGGCTTATTTTCTCTGGGATGGGCATAGGTCCCACACTTGGAGGTCTGCTCATCCGGGTCACTGGCGACATTCTCTCTGTTTTCTATTTCGCTACACTTACCCATTTCATCTACGCCTTCTTGATTTGGTTTATCATTCCCGAGTCATTAACCCAAGCTCAGCGGCGTATGTCGCGCGTCAAGCATAGCCATTCTAACACTGTTTCTCGTGACGGACAGAACAAGTGGACCATCTGGATGAAGCGGATATTCGGGTTCTTGAGTCCTCTCAGCGTATTCATGCCGGAAGTGACCACAGGGACGAACCCTCTCAAAACACCGAGACGCGATTGGAATCTGACCTTGGTGGCGTTTGCATATGGTTTTACTCTCACCTTAATCGTGAGTTGCGGCTCTCGTATCAATCCGCAGTTCATTTCAATGACAATGCCACGAAGGGTTCATATACATACAAGTTTCAATATGCCGCCGCTAAGTTTGGTTGGACCTCCGAGACGGTTAGTGGGACAATCTGACAGGCCTTTTCGTTACTGAAAATAGATTTTGTATGTGTAGATCGGATACTGGCTCAGCCTGGTCGGAGTAACTCGAGCCCTCTTCTTGACACTAATACTTCCGTGTACGTTCATCGTTCTCATCGCGTCGCGTGTTAGAACACGATGCTGATCTCTGACGATAGTGGTGATCAAGTTCTTCAAAGCTAAGCCACCGGCAGAGCCTGAACGGTCTGAACGGGAAACTGAGCGTCTTCTTGCATCCGATCAGGCCGACGCGGTGTCCATGAGTGAACTTTCTGACCACTCTTCGTCAAAGAGTTTTCATCTTGAGCTCCACTCATCAGCGTTCGATTTGGGCCTCGCCCGCGTCTCTCTTGTCATCGACATGATTTCATACCTGTTAATGGCTCTTGCTACTCACCCCGTACCGTTCGCCGCCGCGAGCGTGTTTGGGTCCATCGGCACGGGGTTCTCCCCGTCCTTGCAAAGCGTTGCTCTTGAGTTGTACACACAGAGAGGCGGCACAGAATCGGGTAAACTGTTCGGTGCGCTGAGCGTTGTGCAGGCTGTCAGGTACGTTACAATCTTCTTATGGTAGATATGGACAGACAGCTGAGCGGGGAAATAGCTCCCAGATCATTGGCCCCCCACTGTACGGGTTCGTGTTCGTGAGCACGGTCTCTACGTTCCCGACGGCACTTTTCTACATGGGGGTGTTGTCGGTGTTCATATCCTTCGTGTTCTTGGCGTGTGTTCGATTGCCACACCCTGAGCATGATCACGCGACTACAAGCGACGTCGAAGAGCCTCCGGAAGGACATTCAGGCATTGCTCGGGAGGCGACACTTGTGGATATAAACGAAGATATTGCGCCAAGCAACAAAGTAAGCCCTTCCGATAGGGCGGATTAATACGTCTAGTATAGTTTCTTATATGTCAAACTTTGCACCCGTTCTTGTACTAATCTTTTGACTCGCCAGTAGTAGTGTATTGATGTGTAGTTGCCATCTATCTCCATTATACAAGAGGATTACTGGTACCGTCTTTCCCTAGAGTAATACAAATTCGAATCGGAACTGAGACAGAGTCGAGAATAATCCGAACCCTTGTTACGCCGCTAGCCTGAGCAGGAGAGTTCACCTCCGACTTCGGTTCGTACGTCTCTGAAGCGGCTAATTAAATGAGGTGAAGAGGTCAGGTGGTCAATGCCCGTTGCGTAACCTTGCCATCGAGACCAAGAATATCTGACGGCAAGACCTTGGTACAATAAACAAAAGGGCGCGCGATATGGCGACGAACGTTGCACCCTGGAGGTGGCTTTGATCGGAGGGCTCGGCACTTCGGCACCACTCTGTGGGGTTGGCTAAATATGGAGCCAAGACCACCAGAACGGCTTGACTTGAAACTTGCCGCAGCGTTCACTTTGTCTTCAAGTTCGCGTTCTCTGAAGATCCCACTGCTTGCTCTTCGCTCGTTTCTGGCAGTTGAGGTGTACTGATGTATGTTTTGTTTCTATCATTCACAAGGAGGCACTCACATGCTTCCGATAGAAACCAGCGTCAACCTTTATCTTTGTGTCAACCTTTTACGTTGGCTGCCAGATTCAATTCAGAAAGATATTTTTGTCCCTAGGTAAGATTCCAAAAAGGCTACGCGAGTCGGGGTTCCTTATATATATAGGTATAACGGTTCTCACAGCAGGCCCTACCTGATCCCCCACAAGTCAATTCTTATCCCTTCATGTCTGACCACGCAATCATCACCGACATCCTCGCGTCCAATGTCCAGTGGGCATCAGACGTCGAGCAGGCCGAGCCCGAATTCTTCACGCAGTTGGCGAACGGACAGTCTCCACCGGTTAGACATTACTTGGTGTACCTCGTCTATTCACGCTTAACGCCGCCCCCAGATTCTGTGGATTGGTTGCTCCGATTCTAGAGTCCCAGAGTCTGTCATCACGGGCTCACGACCGGGCACTCTCTTCGTGTTGAGGAACATCGCCAAGTAAGCAAGTTCCATCACGCGTTTTGTCACCCACTCATAGCCGCCACAGCCAGTTCCACCTTGACGATAACAGTGCGTTGTCGGCATTGACGTATGCGATTGACTTTCTTGGTGTGGAACACGGTGCTTGATGTCTTTATCTCGTCCTTGCGTCAGCCAACCGTATCTCTCTTTTTCTTTCACCCCTCTAGTCGTCGTCGTTGGCCACACTGAATGTGGAGGATGCGCCGCCAGCTTCGCGGCCTGCCCTGGATACGTTTCCGGTGTGCCCACAGTCACAGTGCCTGGTCTTTCCTCGGATGATCCCATCAACCGCTGGTTGGATCCAGTCACTGCGCTGGCAGCGTCCCTTCACCTATCATCCGCGCCAAAGGAAGAGGCGTTGCCCATCCTCGTTGAAGAGAACGTAAAGCTCCAGGTCGATAACGTTTGCATGGCGCCCGCAATAGTCAACGCGTGGGCTAACAAAAGCGCGAAAGGCAAAGATATCTTTGTTCATGGTTGGGTGTTTGACCTCGAGACTGGCAAGTTAAACGACTTGAGCATCTCCAGAGGTGCTCAGAATGTATGTTAATGATCCTAGATATGCCTGCTTAAATAGAGTCAAGTCGTGTTTAATGCGTTCCTGTAATAATACTTTCAACGAGTCGTGTTCGTGCGGGTGATGACATCAGGGTCCAGACTCGTTCTCCGTGTAGCTCGACACGCTTGATTCTAACGGTCACCGTGATCCAACTCACTATGACTTCTGCTCTCGAGGAAGACGAGCTTTTGATTCAGATAGCCTCGTACAACACAAATCTACAAGGGTTGCGTGGTTTACCGCAGGACTTGGTGGATTGGCTGTCGCCTACACTTCAGGTTTCGACCTTTCTTTCTCGCTCGCCTCGAGCCCCGGATATCATTGCAGTTGGATTTCAGGAGCTTTTGCCGTTGCATCTAGGACGTACGGTTATCCTTACGCGAACTGCGTACAGCCCCTGATTCACTCATAGTTGCTGGCTGGTCCAAGTCTCTGATAAATGAGCGACACTCGCACATTCTCTCTCAAATCGAAGCGAACGCGCCGAATAAAGAGCGTTATGCGTTAATTGCCAAGTCGTGAATGCTGGTGTTGCTCTGTTTGGTGTATGGACTGGACGATGGAATCGCCAAGACTGTCTGCGATGTTCAAACAAACTGGACAGGAACTGGCCCCTTGTATATGGGAAACAAGGGAGCAGTAGGCGTCCGCTTTCGTGCTA